>OMNM01006791.1:7017-21646 GCA_900302745.1 Parablennius parvicornis
AAAAAAAAAAAACCCCCGGGTTTTTTTTTTTTTTTTTTTTTTTTTTTTTTGTCATGAATGTCAAACTAAGACAGAAAATGTTTTTTGGGATGTAGTGGCATGGATTCAGTGGTTTATTCCACCTTATGTTAACAAAATCAGAGTCAAGTCAGGTGTTTTTGTGTCCTCAAATAGCACAAGTTGTCAAACGGTAACGTATGAATGAGAAGCCTCAGTTTACCCTGTGAAAAAGGAACAGGGACGCTCTGGTGTGTAATTTGTGTTAATGACGGAGCCGCATGCAGAAGGCCTCATTACAGGGTTTCAACTCCCAGTTGGGCGAGTGAGGAATGATGGGAGCTGTTTAGAACTTGTGCCGACACGCATGTTTGACTGCTGCGGTGACAAAGACGCAGGTGATAATGTGTGCCTCAGCAGTTGAGGGTGAGGTTGTTGTTTTTTTATTTTGTTTTTTAACTTGTGTGCGTGAAAAGATTCATTTAAAAAATGTGAAAACTCTCCTTAAAGAATATCAGTGTGTCTCGCAAACTCACAATATCTCATCATAATTTAACTGTATTTTATATTTATGAACCCTGTTTTGTAGATATTAATGATATTATAACTTGTATTATTTTATATTATTAGTATTAAAGCTGGTTTTGTTGATATTTTATGTTATTATAGTGTTACAACTATAGTCACATACATTTACTAATAATTTATTTTGACAATTACTTTTCAGGCAATCCAGATAATTACCAGATAATAGAAATAGTTATTAAGCTCTGCAAAGCATGTCATTTGCACATAGGAAGTCCCAGAAAATGTTCTTACATTATATCAAAATGTAATATATTTTATAAACACTTGTCTTATATAACCCTTTTTAATATAAACAAAGAGAAACAAATTTTGCAAATAAACACAAAAGATTCAAATTTACTGGATAGAACTTTATGTCGTTTTTTAATTTTATTTCTGAAACGACTATCAAGACATTGGTTGTTTTTCAGGATTATGTTTTGTGACAGACAAAACTTAAAAATGTTCAAACTTCATCCTGTGACAAGTCCACCCATCTATAAATGAAGCTCTTAAATATTAGGTGTTCATTCATATTTTCTACCGTAATTGAATTATATGTTTGTAAATTAAGATCATTCTTCATTATAAATGTCAAAAACTCTTTCATCCACATGTTTTATTAACCCTTTCAATGTCATGTTTTCAGGTCACATTATGTTTCGACTGAAGATCCACCACAAAATTCTTCTTCAAGAAGTTAGAAATCTTTTTATAGGAATGTGTATATGAACAAAAGGAACATGGTTAATTTGTGTTATTATATTGATATGCTCAGACAAATATTTCTTTGCATTAAAACACTAGTTTAAGCGGGTGTAAGTTAAATATTTTTATTAATTCGGGGAAGGATGCTGGTTTATTAACCATCCATTCTTTACAATGGTCATATCAGTAATGTCAATACATAATATAGTAGTAGTAAAATATAGATCAGTCATGATAATACTAATCAACATAGCTTAATTTGACTTTTAGGGGTTTTCAATTGTTTAACTCTGAAAGTCACTTTTTTTTTCTTTTTTTTTTTTTTCGTTAAGCTGTCTGCATGACTTTTTGTTTCTAATAATGTCTCCTGTTGTTTCTCCCTCGGCGGTAACAGAACAGGGTGATCAAGGGCGTGTTCCCCGCCAGCCCTTCATCCTGGCTCTTCGTGGCGATAGGAATCCTGGCCACCATGTACATGCAGTCCGATCCCAGCATGGGGCTCATCTCCAAGATCCAGCAGCACCTGCCTCTGAGGTACGAAGAGACACACACTCCAACACTGCAATCATCACTTTCATCTCTTTCTACTAAAAAAAAAAAAAAAAACCAAACAAACAACTTTCTCTGAAGTTTAAGACATTTTACTGCTTCTTTAACTCTTTATCAGAAAATGAACTTATTTTCCGCTCAACTAAGGAGGGGAAATTGAAAGGTTGAAAGGGAGAAAATTATTTGAGCTAATTATTAAGATAGGTGTGTTTTTGTTTTAGTTTTTTTTTTTTTTTTAGTTTTAAGAGATTTGTTTGTATAATCATGCAAAATGAATGCATCAGTAAATGGGCATGAAGGCAGTTATAACATACATGGGTTGTTTAGAACATGGAACAGAGATTCCTACGGTTTTGTATTACAGAAATCTAAATTTTGCAAACAGATGACAGAGCTTCATACACCCTGATCAGCAGGTTTCCACAGTTTGTGGGTAACACTGCTTTACGTCTATTCTCTCTGTTTTCACCGTCAAAACACTTCGTTCCCTCATTAGACCTTGAAGAAGTGAGTGGATTTTACATCACCTCTGGTCTCACTTTCAAACCATTTGACCACAACATGATCGATCAGCTCTTTGCACATTTCTTTGCAATTCGCTGCAGCGTCTTGGACAAAAAAAAACAAAAAAAAAACAGACGTGGAATCCTACTGGAAGTGTTTCCAGCTGAAAGAGACAGCTCCTCCCCCTCGGTGGTTGTGGCTTGACAGATCTCCGCAAACATAGTAAGTTCCTCACATAGGAACGTGACGAGTCGGCGCGGACAGTGCGGGTGTGGCGTCTGCACTTGAACTCTCCCCTACTTCCCCACTGGCCTATTTGCTTTCTGCGGTACTGCACAAAGAACATGTACTCACACCTGTTATGTCTCAACCTCGTTGGATTAACTCTGAAGTCTGTGAAAATAAAATACAGGATGAAGGCAGCGGGGAGTGTAAACAGTGACACCCACGCTTGTTTTCATCTCTGTGGATGAGCTCTGCCAGCCCAAGATGACTCCACTCGTACTAGACACTCGTTTCAAACAATGAAGATCGAGTCTATTTATAGATACGGTGGTCCCTCGTTCATCGCGGGGGTTACGTTCTAAAAAAGGCGAAATCTGCCAAGAAGCTAGCTTTATTTTTTTTTTTTTTTACAATTCTCATATATGTTTTAAGGCTGTAAAACCCCTCACCACACACTTTATACACTTTTCTCAGACAGTAATTAATATTTTCTCACTTTTCTCTGTCGTTTAAACACTGTCAAAGTTCAAACCTTTGTAGATTTAAAAACAGAAGTACTGTGCAGTATAATAGAGTGAAACCAAAGATCAAAACCTGTTTTCAGGCTCAACATTTGTTTGAGACGTGTGCCAATAGATAAATATGATTGCTTTTAGAAATAACAAATTCAATTTTGATGATCAACCTACGAGGTTGGATACATAAGAAATTATTAGTAGTGACTCACGTGTATTTCACAGTTCCTCAATGACGGCTCAAAACTCCCGGGGTGAGACAGAAACTACTTTAGGAAAGGAGGGGAACGCCACAACGGGAAATGGATCGTGATGTAAAGTTATGGACATCATGTTGCCGTGACCCCAGAAGTAGAGCACGAACACCATCGACTGCGCACATGCGTGCTCCGTGTTGGGAAGCATGAGAAGTCCTTTAGCCAATCAGGACGCAGAACACAATGCACATTCATATGCTGTTAAAAAAAAAAGAGAAAAAAAAGCATGCATTATTGCACTTAAATAATCCGCAGAAAAGTGAACCGCCTTATAGTGTACGACAACTGTATACCAACCATGCTCACAGTAAATAGCTTTTATGATACACAAAAGACTCATCTATACACTGATATTTATGGTCTGTATTTACCATAGATTCTTAATCTATTTTTTTTATTGATTTTACTTCAATTTATTTTTTAGTTTTACTTTCAAGTGAATCTCTTGTTTATCCTGCTGCCATCTTCATGTTGTTCTGTCTGCTGTTTGGCGCTCTTCATAATCTACAATGTGTTTCTCCCAGGAAAGTAATGGCTCCTATCGCCAGACTCCGTGGCCTGTGAGCCATTTTCTAGAGATTATTGAATTATTGCTTTCATGGGAGATGGGAATTTAACTACATTTGAAAAAGACATTACATATAATTACTGTGTGAGAGCATTTAAAAGTGAAAAATACGAAGTGTGCTCATGTCGACTCAAACCTTTTGGGAAAAAAAGGGGAAGAAATAAAGTGATGTTGAGTTTGTCTTTTCTCTCTGTGTCCTCTGTGCAGCCTCCACGTGTCCCTCAGCTCGCAGGGCCAGACCATGGTGTCCGCGCTGGTCTTCAGCACTCTGCTGTGGCTCTCGCTCATCCTGGCTCTCCGGTTCTGCCTGAAGCTGCTGCTTTCGTACCACAATTGGATGTTTGAACAGCACGGCCGCGTTTCCAACACCACCAAAGTCTGGGTGGTGAGTGTCGCTGCTGCCTCCTTCCCGCTGCTGCTACGTAAACGTTCGTTAGGACACCATGTCTAAAATGACTCTTGATTGTGTTTGTTTCAGACTCTGGTGAGATTATTTTCACGCAGGAAGCCTCTGCTGTACAGCTACCAGACCTCTCTACCTCACCTGCCTGTCCCTGCTATCAATGACACTCTGAGCAGGGTGAGTACACACACACACACACACACACACACACACACACACACACGTGCGCACAGAAATCCCTTTATATATGTGAACATGCAGTGATCTATAGAATTACTGACACTCATGGTCTCCATTCATATGATATGATATGATATGATATGATATGATATGATATGATATGATATGGGGCTGGGCGATTTGGCCAAAAAAAAAAAAAAGAAAATCTGATATTTTAAAAGAAAAATTTGAGTCTTTATTTGATTTTTGAATTTTACTTCTCGACTGCAGACTGGGATACTCCTTAGAGCTGAAATACATTTAGATAATCCCAAAATGAAAAAATAAATAGGTGCCATCATTCAGAAAATTCAAGCTTTAATCCAGATTTAAGCAAAACTATGGAAACCCACAAGGAATGGTAGAATGGAATGGGGAAAAATGCTGAAAAACTGTGGGGAGGAACTTGAATTTGTAAAAAAAAAAAATCTTTTTTGGCTACAAATTGCAAAAAACATGCTTTGGTGTTATAACAAACAGTCCACATACGTGGTTGGGTATCACAGATGTTGAAGAGTGAAAAATGGGAGAGAAAATGTTGAGAAATGAATGTTTTAATATGTAAAAGTTTACAAAAAACAAACAAACCAGAATTTAAAATAGGTGGCTTTTAGTGAAAGGAATCATGAATGTGCCATAAACGCAAATCCCGACCCTCTTCATGAAAATATTGTTCATTTATTGGTTACGTTTTGAATTTAGGGTCTTCAAATTACTATTTGCAGTTAGTTATGTCTTTTAGGATCATCATCAAATATGTGTTTGTATCTAGTTTTTTAGTTTTTTTCTTCTTCTTCTTGTTCTTGTGGTGTTTGGATTTAAATTCTGTTTTCCCTCAACACACTCTCCCTGCCTGTCTGTCAGTACTTGGAGTCTGTGCGCCCCCTGCTGACGGATCCAGAGTTCAAACGGATGACTGACCTGGCCGGTCAGTTCGAGTCTAATCTTGGAAACCGCCTCCAGCGCTACCTGAAACTTAAAGCTCTGTGGGCCACCAACTACGTGAGTTTACAGTCGCACACGAATCCACCCTGGAACACACTCTCATCCTTCTTAGGGCAATACAATTGTGTTACTGAAAGATGCAGCCATTTCAGTTCGATCAAATGTATTGGAAGGCACTGTTACTGTAAAGTCTCACTGTTCTGCAATGATTTGAGGCGTTGATTTTAAAAGGCCCTTGAATGTAACTCAGCTGACACACAATCTAAGAATTAATTCAAATCCAAGCAGATTTTACTTTATAATTGTTTCTTCAGAGGATATACTAAACATGGCCACACTCACAATAAAAGGTTTTAGGATGTAGAGCTGGTTGAATACAAACTTTTTGAATTTTAAACCGATGCCATTAATTATTCCATCATATGAAGACATACGCTTCATATTCTGAATAAAAGCCTCTGATCATCTTGGTCTCGTGAATAAAGGCAGATATTAAGAGAAATCTGAGTGAATGTATGGGATCTGTCCAGCAATGATAATCTTTCCTGTTCTGGTTCCAGGTGAGCGACTGGTGGGAGGAATACATCTATCTGAGGAGCCGGGGCCCCATAATGGTCAACAGTAACTACTATGGAATGGTAACAGCTGCCTTTTAATATTGAGAATTCCCCCAGAAATACATAGCGAGCAAATGTCTCTCTTTTATCAACGTCGGCCATTTGTTTAGTTTTTTCCTCGCACATTTCCCCCTCTATTCTCACTCTTAATTTGTGACCTCACTCTCTCAGCCTTTTCCTATTACCACTCTGCCCTCTGTTATTAATCCTTTGTTTTTAAAGCTGTTTTTCAGTTCTATTTGTTTTCCTTCCAGGACTTCCTCTACGTGACGCCGACGCCAGTGCAGGCGGCGCGGGCGGGGAACACCATCACCGCTCTGCTACTGTACCGCCGCAAGGTCAACAGAGAAGAGCTCAAACCGGTGAGAAAACACACACACATCTTTAGCGAGCACATTCACGTCTGTTTTCTGAGTGAGCTCTATAGGATTGTTGTTAGAGTGTAAAAAAGTTTCCAGTGCACAAGTACAATTTCTCTACTTTTCTCATTCACAAGCTTCTCACACACTCTGAACTCTTTTTGAAAATCCTCAGTCTTGTTTTATCGTAGAAATATTTCCCCGATGGAGCATGTTAGCATAATCTGACAAATGAACAACAAATGTGTGTGTCTGTGCATCAGAGTCGTGTTCCAGGTACTGACATCCCTCTGTGTGCGGCTCAGTGCGAGAGGATGTTCAACACGACACGCACGCCAGGAACTGAGACTGGTAAGACGCGCACGCACGCACAGCGGATCATTACCAGCCGCTGTAAGAAGATTTGCATAGTTTACAACTAATATGCAACTTTCACACAGATGTGTTGTCATTAATGGACACCTGATATCAGATGAATAGTACATATTCTTGTACTTACCCCCCAAAAAAATTATTTTTGTGGTCAAATAGATGCAGTTATTTTAGGAAACCTAAAGTTTTCAAAGGTTGTCTCAGCCCCTGAAGTTTATACATGATGCTTTAGTTAATGACCACCAAAAGACACAAGTTAAAAAGAGATGGTTTTAACAGGAGATAACACTGCAGAGCTTCAAGAAGGGACTAAATCTTTTCTATTTCCAAAGGCCTTTGACCTTTAACCCCTCCTTTTAAAGGTTTTTACCAACTTTGATGAGGTCTGCTTTTATGAATTTGTCTTGAGTTGTTTTCTATGCTTTTTAAAATTTATTGTATAATCTTTGCATGTAGCACTTTGAGATTTATTTTTTTTTTTTTTATGAAAGTAAAGTGCTTTAAAAAATAAAAGTATAATTATTGTTATTATAATTTTAAAAAACAATTTCATGAAGAATATATAAACTGGTTGTTATGATGATTTTATGTCATTAAACAGAAACATTCTATCTAATTTTGTCTTCAGTGGGAAAGACACGCAAACCGTAAAGACACCTGTCCAATGGCTTTTAGATTCATTTGAAATTAATTTGGAAGTCCCCATGATGGTGGCGATACAAACGCAGCCACACACAACTATTGAAATGCCTGGATGTTTTTCCAGTTGATATAATGGCATTTTTGCAGGGAGCATTCCTTCAGCCAATAAATGTGTGGCTTTGAAAAAAGATTCCAGCAGTAACACTCCGAATGGCACACTGTCACTTCCTGCAGAAGTTTCCCATTTGCACAATATACTCGTATTGTTTTGATGGTGTCCTATCGTCCTCTTGCATTTATTACTACCCGTCACAGCAAAGTGTAACTAAATTCACAATCATCAATCAACTGGTTACAAATTGTTACACATTAATAACACTAACTGTTAACATCCTGTTAACATCCTGGTACTCCGCGCATGCCTTTTATGTTTATGTGTTTTCAGTATTATTTGTATGAGCCGATGAAGCAGGTGTTCCGCTCGTTGTCCGTCTCCTCCTCAGATGTCCTCCAGCACTGGCAAGACAGCGAGTTCGTGGCCGTGTACAACAAGGGCCGCTTTTTCCGGCTGTGGGTGTACCGAGCGGGCCGACTGCTGTCTCCCAGGGAGATCGAGTTCCAAATCCAGAGGATCCTGGATGATCCTTCACCCCCACTGCCAGGAGAGGAGAAACTGGGGGCGCTCACAGCTGGAGACAGGTAGGAAGAGACGGAAAGTCACTTTAATGACTTCAGATGATATTTGAGCAAATCACAAACTGACCAGCTCCATTCTGACCGGTAAATATGGCCAAATAAAACAACAAACATCGGATCACTCCTGACATCAGTATTTAACATCAATTTTGACAACTTTTATTACAACTTTGTTCATTGTTCTTACGTTGGACTAAAAGTAAAACTCAACCAACTAATCCTAAATATCAAGTCAAATAAATGTAATATATTCGTAGCATTAAAGAGGAGTTGGAATGAAGTTGCATATTTTGAATTTTACTGTAGCTTTTTTTTTTTTTTTTTTTAAGATTTCGACAAAGAATATTTTATGTAATGTCAGCTGAATAAGACTCCTCACATTTATAGGAGTGGCGTGAAAGCTGTCAGTAAATATAGAGGAGTGTTTTTGTTCCGTTTTTAATTTGTCAGTGTTAAAAACTGATTTTATAAATCCCCTATATCTCCTGTTAGCAGTTGGATTCAAACCTATGAATCTCCGATCCCAAGCCTGCTTGTGTAACCTTCTCTAATCAACGCCCCATGTTGAAATCAAAGTTTTACAGACTTCTTCAGCTTCTTCTCCTGGGGACTTTACCTCTTGCTGATCCAGGACTTCTTGGCACTCCTATCAGTTTAAGTCTGTTCACTTACGACACATTGTCCTCCCATCATTAATACTATAAAAATAAGAAAAGGAAAGAATAACAAGTCCAGACGGAACTGCAATGGAGAGGAAATTTTTTTTTCATTTTTAATCCCACATGAAACTGTCTCAGAGCTGATGAATATCTCCCTCCTTCAGCAGACATGATAAAAAGAGATAACAAATTAGAGACCAAACAAACAAACCACAGACCAGGAGTTCACAGCCCTTAAGGCCAGAGAGGATGAAGAAGAGAACAACATAAACTCACTGGTATGCACCAGTGGCTCATTCAACTGAAAGTGAAAGAACGAAAAGGAAGGGGGAAAAGCGAGTGCAGTAAAGAAGTCCCCCCAACTTTCCTGATTACTTTGTTCATAAGAATCTGATATTAAACTAGAACAAAGTTCAGTGAAAGTGAAACAGGTGTATTTCTGTTGGTTCTTCCATCAGGGTATTTCTTGATTTTATGTATATTCTGACTCTGTTGTCAGGACCCCGAGATAATGGACCACCCAGTTGTTAATTTGTTTGTAGTTTATCACATTCAAGGATAATCTCTGATTATTGCTGAGAAAGCCTTTGATCATTGTGAGTGCCACACAATTATTAATCATATATATTAACATACCAGCCAGTAGTATCTCGATATATTCATTTACCCCAAGTGTGTGCGCGTGTGTGTGTGCGTGTGTTTGTGTGTGTGTGTGGTTTTTTGTGTGGACGTCACTCCGAACATTTTCCATAAAAAAACAATCAAACGTGGGATACATGCAAAGAAACAGAGTGAGGATTAAGGCAGTATGAATACTTTAGCTTTGCAATGTATGAAAAATACAAACACTAATACTAAAAAAATACTACTGGTTGAACTTAAATATTTCAAAAGGGTTCCGTCAATAAATGTACAAGCTGCAAGATGATCATCAGATGGCACCATATTTCCATGGAGGAAACCAAACACACACACCAGCTCCTTCCTAAGTCAACGTAATCACTGACAAAAAAATCAAAGGTCATTAGCGTAGCTCCATGCACAAAAGTTTGTGGAGGCGCCCCTTCCTGAAAGGCTACTCAAACTAGATGCAATCATCGGTGACTCAGATGGGAATGAGATGACGTGTTTTTAATGTTTCAGGAGATGTGTGGCAAGAGTGTGTGCCTTTGTTTAAGAGATGGAGAAAGCAGCTTCAGCTCCAAACAAACTTCAACTTGAGAAACACAGTTGAAACTAACAAAATGTATTTGATACCCGATCGCCGATCATTCTAAAGTCAACTGGTCTTTGAATTGATCTTATGTAGGTTTGTGATGGAATATTTCCATTAGGGTTTCAGCATGCTGTGCTTCAGCTTTATTTCAAGGAAACCTGGTTTTTATTTTTGTGTGTTTTACAAAAGCAAGGGACGATAGAGCGTTTTTATTCAAAACACAATAACATCATCTACTCAAGTGTTTACATTCATGGCTAGTAATGCAGTTTTAATCTTTATTCACCTCATTTAAATAATTACAGACATATTTGGATCACATTTTTAGTTGGGGTTTTTTTGTTTGTTTGTTTGTCTGGTTGTGTAACTGCATTGCATCACACTCTCTGATGTTGTTTCTACAACATCAGAGAGTGTGATGCAATGCAGTTCAGGGTTGAACGATGCAACATTTTCAACAGCCTCAGATCGACTATCACTGTTTCCAGAGAGGAAAGCAGAGGATTAGGAGCATGTGGAAGTGGGTTTTCATTGGGCATTATCAAGGAAAAAAAAACTGCAGAGTTACAATACAAGCAGCCAGATGTTGTTTTGATATATTTGTTAAAGTTAACGTACTGAGATTACATTTTAAATTAGAATATTTTGAGATTTTATTGAAAATGTATTTGACATTAACACAAATGAACATTTATTACCGCATAAAGACACATGAAAATTGGTACCGTTGAGTACCGATATTGATTCCCAGGTACCGGGTATCGGTTCAAATGTGAAAGGTACTCGTCCCTAGGGAGGATGCAGATTGTTACAGGTCAGAAATAAATCTTAGAAAGGCGTCAACGCTCAATATTTATCGTGAGAGGACTTCTGCCATTTCCTCTTTTGTAGACTTTCTTCTCCAGTGACACTATGTATTGTCCCGTGTGTCTCCCCCTCCCCAGAGTTCCCTGGGCTCAGACAAGGAAGCAGTACTTCAGCTCCGGCGTCAACAAACGCTCGCTGGACGCCATCGAGCGGGCGGCCTTCTTCGTCACCTTAGACGACGAGGAGCAGGGCATGAGGGGGGACGACCCCGCGGGGAACCTGGACCGTTACGCCAAATCTCTGCTCCATGGGAAGTGTTACGACAGGTATGATTGAATTTTTTAGGGGGGAAAGCTGACGGGTACGATGGCGGCGGCCACATATTTGCTTTATAAATGAAGGTGTACCAGTGGAGAAGCCTATGAGGGCACAAACACAAACATCCTTGGCATACGGAGCGCAGTGATGAGTGACTGACTGATAGCCAGTGTCATCATTCAATGAATCGCGTGTCGTTCAGCATATGCAATGAGGCAGAGCAGGAATTCAGATAATTACCGGACATCACTCTGCTTTAAATGAAGTCGTTTTCGTTCAGTTTGTCCAGTCTGGTTTTGTGAGCAGATATCTAGGCGTCAGTGTGTCAGTGTCATACTGAAGGTTTATGAGGGTTTAAAAATCACCAAAAATTCCTGCCAAGACAACCAAATGCAGAGTCAAAGGTCTTACAAATTGTCGACCTTCAAAATGAAAACAAAGACTTCCCGAGCAGCGGGCTGGCATGCTGTTTGGACTGCCGCCTCACTGACGGAGGACATGGAATTTATCTCAGGCTGGATTTATCGTATCTGACTTTTATGCTTACTCCTCGTGAGGTTCAAAAGCGACTCCAGCTGGACATTCCTGCCGAGGCACAACTGAAGTGTATTTTAACAGTGCTGATACAATTACACGTACTGTTAGCCACCAGCTGAATCGTCACTGCAGTGAAGGCTGGATGTCTGATTCCTCTTGACCCTTGTCATGATGCTATTTTCAGCATTCCCGTCGGGTCGTATCAGGACCTCCAGGCCGGAAAGATGGCATAAAACGCTCCCATCTGTTTCATTTCCTGAACTTGGCAACTGATCTTTATTTACCGTCTGGTTTTTCTACTATCGGTTTAATCTTTGTGCCTTGATTTTTTAAAATTATTTATTCATTTAGCGTCAAGTCTAATATGCATAAACTGTAGTGAATTGTTCAATACATTTCATTCATACGTAGTGTAAATTGTAAATCCGCTAAGAATTCATAAAGTACTTTATTTCTATTGCATTCTGTTCTTGGACTCCTGTTATTTTTTTTCAAACTATGCATGACAATAATGAAACCCAGTTCCCAGGTCACGTTGTAGCAAAATACATAAAAATAAGACAAATAGGATGAAAAATATTTTTTTGCTGGTTTATTTTTTATTTGAACCAAAACATTTGTTTATGCTTAAAAAGATTGTTTCTACAGTATGTTTCCTTTCCTGCCTCTCAGGTGGTTTGACAAGTCCTTCTCCATCGTGATCTACAAGAACGGGAAGAGCGGCTTGAATGCGGAGCACTCGTGGGCCGACGCACCAACAGTGGCTCACCTTTGGGAGGTGTGTGTGTGTGTGTGTGTGTGTTTCCGTTTGTCGCCCTTCAACTTTTGTTTTTGTGAGTTTGATTTAAGAAGTTTAACCTGAGGAGTTGAGACTGTGCGAGGCCTGTTGACTGGAAGCGGCATTGAGATAGTCACATGAGATAGTCACAGCTGCGATGGATCCAATAACCACTTCTGGAACTGCTTGGCCAAAGCCATCTGCGATGTAATGAGAGCATTTTGTCAGAGTCGTATCTCATACTAATAGTAGCTTAGCAAAGGCAATGCCACTTAAATTATCACCGGGAGTTGATTATCCAGCTGTGCGCCAGGCAGAGTTTGGGGGGTTTAACTGTCAGATTCACCACAAAAAGTTGTGACTACAGAAATGACTGACAACCTTCCATTTCACCTTTGAGGGAAAAAAAAAGAAGGTGGTCTGTGCTGGAAAATATATAGTTAACACAATCTTGTCTCCGTGGGGGTTGAAGCATTCCCTGTTCGAAAGTAAGTAGGAATTTCCCCAATGACCAATCCTTAAATTTCAATTTGGTATTTATAGCACCGTCAGTGGTTTAGACAGGAAGTGACGCGTGTTCAAGAACAGTGTTGATCTACAGCTAAATACCACATCACATGTCACGTTAGCATTTCCTTTCTTTGCAGACATTTCCATGTATGGTTGTTATTGTGGAGTCTTGAGTTAAAATGTTGTGACGCTCTTGTTCTCTGACTCCCACCCACTCATACACTGGAGGACGTCATGGTCGAGACGAAATACTAATTTCAGCAATCAAACATGAAGCACGAGAAAGCACCACGGTCCTTTCCAAATGTATTTCAGACATTTTTGACGGTTTGTTTCACCTAAACCAAGGGTGTTAAACATAAGGCTCATGGGTCAAAACCAGGCCAACAGCGACTCCACTCCGGCCCGTTAAACACACCAAGCAAATTGTAAGAATGTCAAAGAAAGTTTTTCGGGCTTATTTTACCTCAGAAAGTCTCATTGAAATTGGTTTATGTTGAGATTGTAGTACTTTTCTATAGTAATTGTTTGGTTTTGCTTAAATACAGACATTCTAATCACGTCTGCTCTCTGCCTTTTATATAAGCGCTTTTCCCTGCACAGTGTTAATTGTCCTCAGTTTACTGAGAAGATCATCTAATCAACACAGATTCCGAGATTAATATTTCACCACGACCCCTTGTTTACAATAGGAAATGTGATTTAGGGTTGAAACGATCCCTCGAGTAATTCGAGTACTAAAATGCGTCGAAGCAAAATTCGCTGACTCGATGTTTCATTTAAGCCACTTCCGCTTTTCACGCCGACATATCCGCCGAAAGTGCGGAATGCAAAATGGAGACAGAGACCGACGGAGACGAGCGACAAGGAGAGCAAAGAAAACGAGCAGAGACACACATCAGTGTGGAGAAAGACATTTAATGTTTATTATGCCTCAGTTTTATCTTCATTTTTATTTACCCCTTCTTAGAAAGTAATGTGGAATGACTGTTAGTTGTTTATTTTTGCCCCTTTTTTTTTTTATTATTATTATTTTGTCATCTTTAAAATAGAATATGCCAAAGAAGCAGCTACCAGTTCAGTTGTGTTAAGTCTTCCAATATAAATGTTTATCTTAAGAGTATTTGAATTGGTTGTTCATTTAACTGATTTTTATTATTTTCTCTGCCGTGTATTCCTATTAAATTAAGTTTATGTAATTTATGTAATTTATTGAATTTTTTTTTTTTTTTTTTAAAGATTGTATCCGATTACTCGATGAATCACCAGAGCAATCATTAGAATACTCGACTAATAAAATAATCGTTAGCTGCAGCCCTAATGTGATTTAAAAAAAAAAAAAAAAAAAAGTGGAATGAACTCCATGTTGTTATTTCAGTATACTTTGGCCACGGACGCCTTCCAGCTGGGCTACACCGAGGATGGTCACTGCAAAGGTGAAGTGGAGCGCTCGCTGCCGCACCCGCAGAGGCTGGCCTGGGACATCCCCTCAGAGGTAAAGCACAACCTGTAGCAGCACGCGCCCGTGTAATCGTTTCCACTCCGCACTCAGGAATGTGGTGATTCGGTTGTTTGAGTTTAGCAAACCTGAACCATTTACAGCTCCTATGCCTTCCAGGACAAGCGGGTTCATATCAGAAGATGATGGCATTCTGCCTATT
>OMNM01006798.1:6428-16834 GCA_900302745.1 Parablennius parvicornis
CCCCGGGCCTTGATCTCTCACACCACAACCTCCCTCCCTTGGCTGGAGTGTATCGCCGCCTGGATGGAGACCTATTGTCTGTATTCAGCAGCCATGCGGTGCAAACAGATGCAGAGCTTGAGAGATCAGAAATGCCCTCCGACTGGAGATGTTTGCATTGGTAGGAATTTTCAGTGTGCGGGCAGTCATTTCATATCAACTTACATTCGTTTGGCACTTTTAGATTTCAAACTTTATGTTTATGAGCTAATCCTACTAGTTTCCTTGTATTTCCTTTCTTACTCTACTCTTAGGCCCCGTTTACATGACCTTTTATATGCAAATGCTTGGTTTTTTGCATTTTTGTTTCAGAAGAGTTTCACGTTTACACGGCAGCTTTTTGAAAACAATGTTTGTTTTTGTCATGAGAACAATACGCTCTGAACATTAACAATGGGAGCACACTGTACTCATGCCTGGTATTGAACCGATGCCGGATACTGGCATCGGTATCGGTGCATCTCTCGTTGTGAGGCAACCATCCTGTCCTTTACCGGCCCAGATTGGAAATTTAATCATCTGAACAGGATATTCTAATTCTCAATCTGGAATCGAGTCGAAGCAAAAGAGAAAAATGTCAAAAACGTGCCTGAAGGGGATCGTCGAAGTGACGCCTGTGTCAGTTTGAGCAGGTTGATGGTAAATTTGTTCTACAGCTGGAATGTTTTGCTGCTCTGCTCACTGCACGAACCTCTGGCTTTCATCCAGCTCACACACGCGCACACATATTCCAGTGCAGTATTCCAGCAGTGGCTTGTCTCTCAGCAGACGTGCTCTCCGGCATCATACTCGTTTTCAGTCTGGGTTCACTGATCGTGCTGTTTGAGTTTGTCTGCCAGTTTTTAGCGTCCTCAACACGCGACTCGCCACACAACTCAGTGCAAATGTGGGTCACCTTTCATTTCCTTCAGTGTCACATACCCCTGCGCGATACTCACAGCTAAAGTGACGGAAGCTTTTGTTCCCCCATGTCCGATCAATTTAACACATTCCCATGATTTCAGTAAAGCGGCGACTCTTTCACAGACTGTACAGACGGGTGTGAAGAGGATCCACATCTTTCATTTGGTGTCCTCATTCGTAACTTTGCCGAGTGCTCCTCGCCAAAGATTCATGATTAAGATTTATGATTACTATTAAACCTCCTACCGAAGCTCGCAGTCCCTCCAGGATTTTTACAAACTTTCCTGTGATAACTGCCGTCATTAAACTTTCATTTGACAATCATTTTTCTCCCAAAATTGCAATGCTATTTGCAACATTCCACTGAGTTTTTTTTTTTTTTGCAGAAAGTTGCATTAGTTATAAAAAAAATCGGATGGAAATAAACCGCTTTCTATTTCAAAGTACTGACTCCTAAATGTAATCACTTGCTCTGATCAAAATTGTGTTTCATATCCGGGTTTGTTCACTGTGATGATTTGGGAAATCAAAGATCAAATAGAGATTCATCTGCTTGTCTTATAATTTCCAAGTACAAAGTGTTAGAAACCCTCATCTAGACAAAGAAGTTAACCGAACACTGATCATATAAAATACATCGATTCAGATTTGGATGAATGGTTGATAATAAACATTTTGTGCAAGTCCAGGGAAGTCCTTCTACTTCAAATGAGATAGACTCCAGCTCCACATGACTCCTGCTGAGAAGAAAGCAGGTGTAAAAGGTGACTGGACCCTTGAAAGTTCTCATTCAGTTTTCTGAGAAAAAAAATTGGCCACTTTCATTAAAAGTTGCAAGGACGTGGCTGGACTATCTTTCTTCTGACGGTTATTGCATCCATTTTGTCTTTCTGGTGATGTACAAATACCTTTGTCACGCTTACAAGTCAGTCTTTCCACCCCATTAACTGGTTTAATTTCAAATCACCTCCTGAACAATGGTCAGTTTTTGAAACCATTTATGAGGAACTACTTGTGTTTTGCTGCTGAATTTAACAGTTTTAAACTGTATCAGCCGTCTCCATTTATTTGATTCCCGGACAGACAGTAGTGCTCTGCAGGATTTGATCCTGAAAATCCCTCCGTGCTTTGCCAAAGTAGTCAAATTGGGCAGCGGCAGAAATGTGGCAGTGACCTGATTCCTCCTGGCAGTTTCATTTTTTATTGTCGGGGTAAGAAAGAACAGGCTCATCAAGTGTGTCCCCGCTGTCGGGTGGTTTTATAAGATTCTTTTTCTACAATCCATGTTCCCGTTATTTTCTTCAAATAATGTATCATATATACTGTATCTACTGTAGAGTTTCAGTGTCCTTCCTGAGCCGTTACGAGTTTTCCTGAACACAACCTTGTTTGATCATTGTTGACTCTGGGTGGATGGATGGAGGGATGATTGGATGATAGAGATGATAGATGGACAGTTGCATCAATTGGTAGTTAGAACAGCAGATTGAGGGATGGATAGATGGGCAGGTGCTTAAAACAATGGATGAATGATGGATGGATTGCTGGGAGATTGACAGACACAAGACAGGTATTGAGTGATAGTTGGATGATGGATGGAGGAGCAGACAGACGCCTGGTTAGACGGAAGGCGGATACACAAACAGGCAAGTGGATGAGCATTGCCTTAACCAATGGAAGAACGATGGGTTCCATGCAACGATGCAATTATTTACTCAATGGTAAATAAGTAGGATGTACACAACAACTGAATGACATTGAAGCCCCATTGTCCACACACATAGTCCTAAAAACTCCTGCATGCATGCGCCGATTTGATAATATTAACGTGTGTGCATGGGGGTTGGGGCATAAGCGGTGCGGCACCCAGTGTGTTCAGATCTGTGTGAGACGGGTCCAAATGGCTCTTTGAGTGTTGAAGGTTGCCGACTCCTGGGTTAGATAAAGAGCAGCTGGATTAACAGATTCATAAAGTAACAGATGAGCAAGACAGAAGCACTGAATGATGGTTGGATGATCGACAAGACAGATGATTGGATTAATGAATGAATGGGTGAATGGTTAAATAAAGGGACAGATGACTTATGCATAGACAGATGGTTGGACCAATGAATGGATGGATGATGGACACGAACCCTTTTAATATACAATTATAATGTCGTATAACCAGTTTTGCTTTTCCTGTTAACTATTGATCTGAGAAACCAGTGAAGATTATTGGCAAATCGACATTTCACATATTTAACAGATGTCTTACTTTTTTTGCCCGTCGTTGGTTTTATCCTGAAGGGCTTCTTTGGGTTTCATGGAGTCGGTTTCTGATGCTTTCTGCCCCCACTTTTATGCCCGCTACACACTGTGCGTTTTTAACAATGTTAGAGGTTCTCAGCTAGCCACACTGTAAGACATGAAACTAATAAGCTTTGGGTATAACATAAAGTTTGCATTGTGAGAAACCTATATTGCGTATATCACAGCCGAGGATGTACGTGATTGCGCAATAATATAATGTTATAAACGTGCGCCATCCATTCACAGAAAAGAAACTAGTGAAACATGAACGGAGCCTCGCCCTTGTGACATATAAGTGTTTGGAGTGAAATCCCAAGATTAAATCCCAAGATATTGGCAAGATTCTCTCGTGATTGTTTTCTTTTGTCTGGGTCAACCAAAAATCGCACCGCGTGCAGCGGCCATCATCCTGATTGTTCGATCCTTTAATAACATCCTTAAGTGTCCATGTTGGTTCCTGGTACACTTTTATTTGTCAATATGTGCACAAACGTATGCTTTCGTCTCACTGAAACAAATTGACCTGTGAGTTTAGATAAAGGAAACTTTACCCTTAAACCCGATCATGTAGAATAAATCCTGTGGAAACCATTCATTCAGTTCTTCATGTGCTTTGTAAGCAAACAGGCAGACGATGTTTCTGCACAAGAAAGCAAATGATGGAGGAGGAGGAGGAAGCAGAGCAGATGGAAGGAAAGGTGCCTCGCTGAACGTTATCGCGTCACTTTGAAGTGAATTACAGCACAATGCATCATTCATATGATCGCGCCTCATAACATCATTCATGTTATTTATCGTTGCGTTACAAGAAATGCAACTGACGGCGAGTATGTTGCCGAATGCAGAACATGGATTCGTCTTTGTCGATGTTAGACAAACAATTGGGAGTCACGGATTGCTTGTGGATTTGTTTTGATGATAAATGATGATCAGGATGACTAAGATTAATCAAAATGTGGCTTGTATATTGTATTTATTATTAATACTTGCATTCTCTGTTTTAGATTATAGTTTATTTATTGATGTCATTCAACTGGTGAAGTTGTAATGCAATTAGAATTTTATTATGATTATGATCGTTAGGCGTATTTTATATAATCCGTCTATTTTATCAAACATCAATCTAACAAAAATAGGAATTCACAGATGATTGTTTTCAGTCTCTTGTCAGTCAGGTGTGCTAACACAGTTAACATGAATTTAATGAGTGGGTTTCAAACATTATGGAGCATTATGGAGTTATGGAGCCACATGCAACCCAATTTCATTTTGAGCAGCCCGAGCCGGTAAAATAGTGCCATGATAACCTTTAAATTTAAACTTTAAAGTTGTTCTTTGTGATGAAAATGTTTATATTTCCGCAAAAAACAAATTGCTACAATCTCAACATAAAACCAATTTCAATTCAACGTTCTGGTGAAAAAATAAAATGAAATGTCAAAAAAATGTCCCTATAAATGTTTCGTATTTTCTTCAAACTCCCTTCAACTTTTTAGTTGATTTTATTTCTCTTCCCTCTGAACTGATTAAAATAAAAGAACTGACTGATAACTGCAGCCTATTGGAATCAGTAAAATATATACATTGGGGTTTGTTCCCTCCATATAGAGTTTAATTTCCTTATATCTGTCAAATTATACCACTTGCACTGCGCTCTCGTATCAGACTCCTCCCATAACACAGGCTCAGTAGTTCACTGCAGAATCGGACGTATTTGACTGCCTGGTTTCCAGCTTTGTTTCATTTCCTCTCCTCCCATCTGCTCTGTGATCTCTGCAGCGCGACTGAAGTGAGAACTTCTCCGTCTCCCTTTCCGCTCCTCGTCAGCACTTTTTTTCAAAGTCATTTAAGATCCCTTCCACATCGGGATGTAGTGTGATGCCTTCGTTTCTCAGACTTAACACTCGGCAGAGGAGAATGGCTTGAACTGCCAGGCTATTGCTTTGTAATACGGCAAAGACGTAGCCACTGACATCAATGAGAACGCGTCCTCCATTTTCATCTCGTGTCTGAGGATGATTTAATATTATTCACATTGATACACTTCTTGTGTAGTTTGGTTCAGCTCAGAGTGCTTCACAGAAAAATGTGCACAGAGCAAAGAACGAAGGTGAAGGAAACAGCGAAAACGAGATAAGAAAAGAAAAAATTGTAAAATGATAAAAGCCACATCAAATCAGATTAACCTGAAGTTAAAGCACAAAGTATAAAAAATAGAAATTAAAGTAGATTATGGGGGTAAAAAAAAAAAAACAATTATACAGTACAACAGAAAAAGGCATTGTTTCTATGATGTTTTCAAGTGAAAACATAAAACTTTACATTTTAAAACATTTTGGGCGTCTGTTTACATGACAACGGTGCCTCAGAGGCACTAAAACCACAACTTTTTGAAAATGCTGCTACTGTGTATGCACATCGTGTTAATGCGAAAAGAAACGAAAATGTGAAAATTATCCTTTTTCACTCAAAATGTTTACATGTAAACAAGGCCTGAATCACATAAGAGAAAGACACACTTTACCTTCTTCTCTCATCGCTTGAAGATCTGCCCTTGAATCCGTCCACTGACTTTGCCGATACTCAAACTAACAAAAATACACAGAAATCACAAAGCATTCTAACATTGATTCTTGTGTTATTTCATTTATAATTGAGAAATGCAAATGCAGGAACATGCTGTTCACTGTAGTTTTATTCTGTGCTGCTCTTTCCAGCGGCTCTACCAGCTGATGAAAACACGGGGAGTCGTCCTCCTAACGCCAGGTTTTCCTTCCTCTGCAGGTGGTGAAGTTGAAGGGTCAGGTCCTGTCGGTGATGTATCGCTTCCGCATGAAGAACAGGGAGTGGATGCTGATCCGAACCAGCAGCTTCACCTTCCAGAACCCGTACTCCGACGAGATCGAGTATATCATCTGCACCAACACCAACGTCAAGTACGTTCCCCATAAATCACATTTTTTTGCTTTTCTCCTTTTACATGTGCGGCTGAGCCGAAGAGGCTGGACTGTGATTAACTGTCATCATGTTTACTGCAAAAATTGTAACTATAATAGAACAAGAACAACGGTTCTTTCAAGGGTTAATTCATGCATCACTGGATTTAGTGAGCTATTAAACCCCTGAAATGCTAATGAAATGTGTCAAATGTAGTAGTGTCTACTTTATTTTGCATTTTTTTAGCATTTGGTTTGTTGTATGTTTTATAGAATGGGAGAATGATGACATAAATATGCAATTTGTGGTTTGTATGCTTTTTTAAAGTGTTTATACTAATTTAAATGTCTAATTACGTGACAACCCAATCAGATTTCAGTTTTTTTTTGAAAAAAATCCCAATTATTCTAATGAATTGTGAGACGTCCAGATTAATGTATAGATGTATAGATATACGATCTGGATTTTAGTCCCGGTGTAACAAACAGAACATATAAGATGTTGAATTTTAATTTTAATATTCAGTCGTCTTAAACTTGATGGCTGCGACATATTGCAGAAGCATTTGGACAAAACCCACAACAGACTGGAAAAGTAAGTTGAGCACTGTTCAGACTGCAATGATAATTTACTTGAATTGATTTTTTTTTTTTCTTTAAGATGTTGTTTTTCTGTTGTTGTTTTTTTTTCCCCCCAATTTGGAGTTCATATTATTTTTTTTTAAGAGTTTACTTATCGATTTTTTCCTCTCTGTGGTGAATGCGTTTAAATTGAGGGAGAAAATGGTGATATGAGAACCATTCACGTCCACAAATACAATAGCAAGGTTAAAAAAAAAAAAAAAACGAGGATAAGTGGGAAAAACTTTTTTCTAGTCAAATGTATAAAACTTTTTAGACCTTTCTTTCCAGTCCAGTCCAACTTTAGTTGTATATCACTTTTAAAAACAACAACCAAAGTGCTTCACAGTTAGAAATTATAATAATGATAAAACAATAGGCGAGTAAAAACATGGTTTTCTCTTAAAGAAGTTTTCAACAAATGGTAAGAGATTTCAACATCTGATATGTTTCCTATCTTCTAATTTAAATGTGATATTTGTTTATTCAAGTCATTGTGGATGTTTAAAATCATTGATTCCCTTAACATTCTGGTAAACAAGACGACCCTGAGGATCCAATCGGAGGCTTGTTTATGTGCAACAATCTCTTTTCAAGTAGTGAACATTCACAAACAACTCCACAACAAGTTATTGTGATCTATGCAATTTACGGGAAAATATGTGAATCTATAACAGGATATGCGATCACCTCTGTTTTAACGTGATCACTCCCGATTTACAGCAATCATTTCCAACTTAATGCCATCACTTCTGATTTATTGCAATCGCTGCTGAGTCGTTGCAATCACCATTAATTTATCACGATAACATCTGATCATCAAAGTAGCAGCGAATGCATTGCTGCTACTTTGTTCAGGCAAAATACAAACAATCAACACCAGCAATTGCTTTTTCCTGCAATAAAACAATGATAGGCGCATACCAGCAACATCTTAGTGCGGTTTAACGATTCATTGATCTGAGTTAGGATAGTTTTAGTATTTATCGAGATTTAACAAACTTAAAATGAACAGTGTGTTTTCAGAGAAGAGTGTGTTACATGCTGATGCGTTTTAAAGTAGTCGGCTGCCGGGCCGCAGCCAATTTACTCATCGGTTATCAAGAAACTCTGTGCATTGCGTGGACAAGCCCGACCCGTCATCTGAACATGGATTCAACCACACGCACACACAGACTGTTCTTGATGAGCACTGCCATAAGTTCAGCCAATTACCACTTTCCCCCTACAGCTTCAGTCATGTGTGTGTTGGTGTGTGTTAGCCGCTGCGGGCTCCCCCAGGCAGAGGAGCCAGGCATCATATTAACAGTACGCTTTAGATTTATGAGGTCGCTGTGGGGGAAAAAAATGGATCTCATTTATCAGAAGTTGAAAAGCAGGGAGTGTTCTGCGGTTCCACAAAGCATGATGAATCACTGTGATACCGCTGGTTCACTTGCTTATAGAGAGACACCGAGTGCTACATTCAAGTGGAAACACAGCCGGCACTGCGGAGGACGTAACGAAGGAGGATGTACGCTGACTGTAGGAGAAACTGTTTCAAATGGAACCGATAGATGGAAGTGAAAGTAGGAAAGAAAAGACGAAACAAAACAGGACGGTGAACCACGGGGTTACTTTGCAACACAGGCAAAGACATGTCAGTCAGTTGCTAGCTCAGTTGCTAACTCGGTACGGTACGGCAAAGCGCAACCAGGTCCAACTTGTCGCTGGGTCACACCGCAGAAAGTACGGTTAGAATGTAGGTGGATTGTGAACGACAGGGGGAAATGTCGGGCGAACACTCGCCTTCCCTCGCCTCTACTCGACTCAGTTTCGTTCGTTTTCCATTACAATATATCACCACCGCGGCGTGGGCGGAGTCATCAGAGCTTTTTCCAGTTTGACACAAGTGTCTCTGCTATTGGCAGGAAGCTAATGATTATGAAAATAACGGTAATAACAACTTTATTTATATGGCACTTTTAAGAACAGTTGTTCGCAAAGTGCTTTACAGTGAAAACGCACAAACATAAAAAAGTCAGCTGAGACAGAGGAGACATGCAATCATAAACGAAAATTACAGACGAAACAAACAAACTCACTCACTCACTCACTCACTCACTCACTTGGTGGGGATGAACGTAGACATTTCCACTGGAGTTAATGTGAAAATGAATCCAGTCTGTGAAGTACATGTAATCTATGAATTCCAGTTTGGAAAAGTTGTGCATACTGAAGCTGAGACAACATCTCCTGGATTCATACACACCCCCCTGTTTGAGTGTTTGACTTGCTCGATGCACCAGAACCGAGCTGAACCGTAGGCTCGGGTCGAGAAGCGAGCTACTGATTTTTATTTTAATCAAACCTGTCTGGATGAGTAATGACGTGGAGCAGAGCTGCACTGAGGCTGTACCGGCTTCACCTGGAAGAAATTCCAGAAAATCTCCCTCATGCAGATGATCAGCTGTGTGACTAAGGGTTAGAGGGTTTACCGTTATTGAGACATGCAACAAATAAACACTCTGAATATTGAACCAACTGCGTTGCAATACAGTTAGTTAGTCGCTTTAGCAAAAACATGTTGATACTCCTTTAAAACATCTGTTACCCGACTCGGAACAAAAACACTCCTCGCTATCTGGAGTGTTGAAATAGATAAATAAAGATTTGAAAACAAAATAAATCGTTTTTAGTTTGGATTAAAGTACTAATACAAACTTGGCTGTCCACACTTCACGTAATCCAAGAGCTGCGCTATCAGCTGTATGTGAGTCTGGAAAACAAACAGTCGGGAGAAACTGCCTTTAGAAAAATAACCTACGTATATTCGAAGTTACACTTGCTGAACTCTGTCCTCGGCGTGAAGAAGACGAGTCGTTCCTATTTCGTAACCTGTGGTCTCTCTTGTAACCAAAGGGCCTCTAAATAACAGACATGTTGTTTCATGTTGTTTCCTTCTTCACATGTAATATTCATGTTTGTGTCCTAGATAGAGCACAATAAGTTTAAAGCTCCAGCTGCAGACAGCATTAAAGCTTACAATTTATTGCAGATTCATCAGTATTTTTTATAAATTTGTAATCCACTTATTGATGAATTTGGTGCATTGTGCGGCTTTATTTCATATTTTTAGACCAGTGGTGTTAAACATAAGGCCAGTGTGCCTAAACCGGACAGCAAGAGGCTCCAATCTGGCCAAACCAATAAGCAAATTGTATACATTTCAAAGAAAACATTGATTTTTTTTCTTACAAATTTCTTTTCAACACTGAGACCTGAGCTGAGATATCAATGATGCTGCCATGAAATGTAGAAAACTAGCATTAGCCTCAAAGTCAAGTTTGTAAAGAAATAACAAAAAAACAAAACAGTAATGCAACAGCTATAGGAGATGTTTTTAAACACATATTAATGTATTTTGCACCTGAAGGTTAAATTAAAATGGGCTTTATGTTGACATTGTTGCCATTTTCAATAGTTTTTGTTTTATGAATATATAGAGACTTTGATCACATGTACTCTGCGACACAACAAAGAAAAAAGTTTATACTGAATGGTTATGATGGCACTTGGGTTGTACGTAGCCCCTCAGCTAAAATGTGTTTGACATCTCTGATTTAGAGTAAATAC
>OMNM01006812.1:14002-33943 GCA_900302745.1 Parablennius parvicornis
CTCCCACTTAAAAAAAAAAAAAAAAATTATATTTGGGTGCTTTCCAATCGAGAGTGATGACATGAGGACTTCACAGTGCAATTATAAGCCTTAGATTTACTTCATAATGTTTTTCTTGGTGCTGATGGTAACAGGTTTTTATTGTTGAGCCTTGAACTTTCTCCATTAAATAAAATCATTCATATATATTGTCACCCTCGACTTGGCCATCAGGTATGACAGTTTTTATTGAATGAAAGAGAATATGATCCATCAACAATATATTTCATTTTGAAAATGACAGGACTCATAAAAGGGTCCAATGTAGGTCGTTTATTATCAGGCCATGACAATTTGGTACCCACGTAGCCCAGCCAAAAACCATGTGGGGCCCACAGACACACATTTGCTGGGTTCAGTCATTAATGTACAACTGGTTGGTCAATTAGCACACGTCTACTGCAATATCTGCACTCTCATTGCTGTAGATCATCTAAAAAGGAGTCATATTATGCAGCTTTCCAACACTGTCAACATGGTCCAAAAACATTGTATTCAAAGATTCTTGCTTCTCCTTGATTTTCCTCCATTTGAATATTGGATCATAGGAGATGCATTCAGAATCTGCTGTGTCTGTGTGAGCTGGAGTGGCTCCGCCCACAGATGTCCATCTTGGGAAGAGGAGGAAGTGCTTCCTCTCGTGGTGCCATGTGCCAGAGCAGAGCTGATTAATTGTGGGAGGAGTCAAAGGGAGGAGCCTACTCTGATTGGGATTGGCTAAACTCCCGATGACACGAATACGATTTGATTTCTGATTGGCTCTTTTTAAAAAACTGAGACAAGCCAAGGAGAGAGAGGACAGACTGTATTCAGAGCACATTCCCATCCATGAATGTAGCTCCTTCTTTGTTTTTTCTACTGAATATTACAAAAAAAATAAATAATACTGCTTTAATATACAGAAACTCTTGGGAAGTATTTCCAATCTAAAACCTGAAATGTACTGAATCCCTAGAACCCACACTGGGGTGTATAATTATAGCAGAGGTACGTGTTCGGCAGACAGGAATTCCAGGAACTCGCACTGGAGATGAACCAGGTCCTTACCTCTGAACTTTGCACTGCTTTTGCTCTTGTCTGACCCACACTGAAAGAGTAAAGCCTGCGCACAAGGCCAGAAACCTCCTTCCTCAATGTTGAAGTGACACCGAAGGTCACCAGGAGTAAATAAAAAAAGTTCCAAACTTTATATTAGACATACGATCTGAGTTTATATCAAATCACGTAATAAATTCTAAGACTACTTTATTTCATGCAAAGGATGATCAATGGAAGGAAACACAATGAAGCATATGCACAAAACAAAGCTTAGTCACCGTCTGCCGAGAGTGACTCAGTAAATGACTGTTCCCAGGAATCAGCATCGTGACCTTTTCAGATTCAACAATGTCAGTTTGATATATGAAAAAGTTCATTCAGTCTCATAAAGAAGGCACAACATTTACTTTGAGTTGATAAGTGATAATGTCATGCCTTTGTGTTCATATTTACCTTTGTTTTGTTATTTATTTCTGAAAAGAACATCTTGTTATTGCCACTTCTGTAGAGATTTGCCGGTCCTTGAAAAATACAAATCAGTTTGACAACGTCTGTTGGTCCAGCCACGCCATATGAGGTGCGTTCACGCTTGGTAGGGATAAAATTAATAGTTGTGAGACTGTTGCGTTATTTTTGTGAAAACTTTGATCACGAACTGCAATGCAACAAACAAGACTGTTTAAAGTTGGATTGAGGTCTAAACGCAGCGAGGAATAAAGACCTTGAAACAAAGTGAGCACATCTTTTTCTGCAGACCATAATTGATCTGTAGTGGAATTCCTGCTGGTATTATAATTCATCTTTGTATTTTTCATGCATTTCATGAAATGGTAAAAATGCATTATGGGGAGTGAAACATGTGGCAGAATATACGCAGCAATGGCCGTTTAGCATTGGTGTGTTTACATATTTTGATCGAATAATAAAAACCATCGTCCAATAGGACGTGAAGAAACGTTTTTGCCATTAAGTCACACAAAAATGTGAGCAAGACTCAATCTTGATAAAGTATCTTGTCATGTGGTCGTAACTGTCTTAAACATTAAATGCTTGTTAGCATGATGACACATGGCAGTGAAACAAGGGGGAAGAGAGGAGAGGGAGGGCTGGAAAAGAAAAGAAATATACCCATCAACCTCAACACTATGTTGCATGAAATGTTCTGCTGGATGAACCATTCCTGAGGTCACAGCAATTATCAACTCAATAGTGTTCGTCTTTGAAAACCCTTTTAAGTGTAACCCTCTGATGCAGGAACTAAAAAAAAAAAAGTTATTTGTCTCAGGACATGAAAAAAACTTGTTCAACCTTTTTTTTTTTTCCCAAAAAAGATTTTTTCCCTTCACAGAGTTACAGAATCTTTGACTTTAGTCGACAATATGTGCATCAGCATTCAACAGAAAACATTATGAACCTAATGTAAAAATGCATAACTTGTGTTTAATTGTGAATATACAAACTCTTTTTATGCTTTGAAAAACATTTCAATATTGTTTTTTAGACATTTTGACACTGTATATGTGCGTAGACCTACAATGTCTAAGCCTGGAAACAAAACCAACAACATTCATTACTGTGAATCTCACACCTCAACGGGTCAAACTTTCTCCAATAAGAGAAACATTGTGAGTCTCCACAGTTCTTTAAGGATGCAGCACTGGTTTTCATTTATACTAGAATGTTGTATTCTGTAACAGAAAACTGTAATCTCTCTTTATGTTCATCACACATAGGCTACAGGAAAGTTTGACTATAAAACTTTCAAGCCCCAGGAGAATCTGAATTGGGAGTCGTGACACTCTGGAGGGAAACGTTGTTATTGTCCACAGGCGTTGCAGCATTTTTGAAAAGTGGCTTTATCATCGGTTCTGGCCGTTGTCATATAAACAGGTAAAAAATATATGGGAATATATATCAGCGGAACTATTCTAAAGCTTCTGCTTCTGTAGCAGCTTTTCAACATTTGGTATCAAACACAAAACATTGTACTAACTCAAGAGTGAAGCTGGTGTCTTGTAAAAACAAGAAAACATGAATAAATGATGAAAATCGATCAACACACTGCAAATGGTAACTCTATGCAAGGAACGTGATCCACAGAGTTTTATTTTTTCCGATGGCTTTGCATTTCCTTTCACCATCACAAACGGTAAATACACAGATTGTGGATCCCGTTTAGTGAAAACACTGTAGTAACGATATCATATACTTCTGCTATATTTGTTGTGATACGTCTGTGGATAATTTATAAAGAGGGAAAACGGCTCGTAGTTGAAAGGCTACAAGATGCCTGCCTCCGTTCTAGTGTGAGGGAGCGAAGGCAACAGTATGACCAGAAATACAAACTGTATTTGAGGGGAACATCCACATCTGTCACAGTGCATTCGTCATATTAGGCCGGGACAATGTAAACCACTCCAGAGACGGATTGCACGCGCGCTTTAACAATGTAATAATTCACAATGATTCCCTCAGGCTTGGTCCCAGTTTGCATGAATTTTTATCATACAGCTAAATAGGTCTGTGCACGCACCTGAATTGGGGAGATGAGCTAAGTAACGAGCATCAGAGTTAAAGGAGAAGACAATAGGATAGAAAAATACACTCCAGCAGGGACAGTCTCCCTCCCTCTCACGCAAATCCATTTCCAAGACTGAAACCATTTCTCGGCTGGCGACAGCACAGCATCGGCCTTTTGGTCATTGTGGTATCCCTCTCTGATTGGTCGGCCCGGCACCGGCTCCCCCCCGGGGACCTGCAGGGTTGTGAAGATGAGGTGGCTGCTAAGAGACTGAGTCACAACATGCAATGCTCTGCGCCTGCGACATCTCCCCTGCACACCAGTGACAGTTACATAAAGGAGACGGAGTCAAGACAAACACTTTCTGCATTTATTGCTTTTGGGTTAAGTCCTTCAGTGATATCGATTATTTGTGGTTTACTCTTTCATGAGGCTCAAATGAGCCCAGGCAATGTTTTAGTTACTGATTAATCACATGTACATGAAGCAACAAGTCTCACCACAGCTGTTAGAAAGATATAGATCATTACAATATTATGTACTTTATCATCCCGTATGTCACATAAATATATCGTTAAAGATTTTAATATATGAAATGGCCAAGGTGATGCTTAACGTCTTGGCAGAGAGCTCACACTCTTGAGGATGTGAAATGACTCAACTCCTCTCAAACAAACTGTCATCCTCAGTTAGAGGCTGTATTTATCCAATTTGGCAGAAAGTTTAGAGGAAGAGGTACTTTGCGTTTGGCTGCAGTTTGAATAATGTCAGCGAAAATGGCCTTTTGTAAAACACTGTTTTCTCCATCTTCTCCGTTAAACCCACCAAATTATAATCTTTTTTTTTAGCAGTTGCCATTTAAAATTTTTTGGGGAATTACAAATCTGCCTACCAGACGGGCATAAAGCCACAGGTCTGTTAACCTGTAATATGTTCACTTTTACATCTTTTTTTATAGCTTCATAAAAAAGTTTCTAGGCTTGAAAATGTATTTCCTGAACTTTCATTTTGTTTCCAGACTGTAATGAAATAGCTCCCTGGAATTCAACACGCCAAGTAATATTGATGTCATCCTTTTTTTTTTTTCACATATTGTAGCATTTGCATGAATTAAAGATTATATAAAATGTTAATTTGATAGCTCCTGGATATCAGGCAACCTGTTGGGGATCTTGTATTTTAAGCGATGTCTGTTGGGAAAGACGCGACTCTCAATGTCACGATACTGGATGACAACAGGTAGACATTTTCTAGTATTATGGTATCTATAAAAGAAAAAGGCACCAGAATTTGGGATAGCAGCAGAGCTAGTGTTACTGCATGTTTGGCATTTCATTGAACAGGGTTGTGAAAGTAATGTGTTTTCCGTCATAATACAGTCATGGGGAGGAAGCACTGAAATTAGTGGACTAATATCACATTTCAGTCCACTAATACATATCACAGAAGAAAATCTGTCCTCTCTCTCTCTGGCTTGTTTCAAATTTCAAAAAATGTGTTGTTCCAATGAGCCAATTAGAAATTAAACCCTATACAATGTCATCGGGGGTTTGACCAATCCCAATCAAAATAGGCTCCTCCCTTTGACTCCTCCCACAATTAGGCAGCTCTGCTCTGGCACATGGCACCACGAGGGGAAGTACTTCCTCCTTTTCCCAAGATGGGCAGGTGTGGGCGGAGGCAGTCCAGCTCACACTGACACAGCAGATTGTGAATGCAGCTCCTATGATCCAATATTCAAATGGAGGAAAATCAAGGAAAAGCTGCACTTGGGGAAATAGACTTTTGAATACAATGTTTTTCGACAAATGAGACCCGCGTGAAATTGTTGAAAAACTTCCCAGATAGCTGTTGCATTATGTATGTTGTTCTGAACTCACAGTCAATGGCAGGAAATATTCAGCTCACTCACTCTTTCAGGAGCGACATCCCCATTTCCAGTGTTAATGCTAACCCCAACTGTCAGTTCATGTTTAACAGGAAACATTGATGACCGTGCAAACTTTCAATAAAAAGGATAACATAGTCTAACAAAGTTGAATATCTCCAACGCAAAGGAGATCATCTACTCCTCACATCAGTCTGTGTGTCTTTAATGTGATTCTCTCAAAGAGTTCCACAATCTCCACCCATCTCCATGATTGGACAGTAATGAGAAAAAGGTGCAATCACGGGATAAACGTGCACACATGCACGCACGCACGCACGTACGCACACACGCACACACAAACACACAGTGTATTGGTACAGACGAGAGAAGACGATACACTCTTCTTTCTCCCTAGCATTTCCTATTCCTCCCTCCATCCAAACAAGCCTGTTGGAGCTGCAATTATGGAGAAGGAAACCATGTATTTATAGCCGGGCGAGGATCAACGGCAGAACAACTAGTTGTGTGGCATGGGAGGCGGGTTATATTTAACACGCTGTGATGTCAACACGTGGCTGGTATGTTTCCATGGTTTCTCCTCCGAGACAGGGCGGGCACTTTCTTATCAGTCCGGCACAGAGACAGACGAGGCAGAGAGGGAGAGAGAGACAGTCAGACAGACAGAGACTGAAAGGATAAGAGTAAGAGAGAATGAAGATAGTGGTGAGATGGGGTGAAAAGGCAAACAGCGGCATAATGGACAGTCTGTATACTGTCTGGCTCTCAGTACATACTACAGGTCATTTATTGACTTTGCGCCGGCTGCCTATGCAAGCGTCGAGTCATTCTTTTATTCCGTTTTTCTTTTTGGGAGGTCGTCTCAAAAAAGGCGAGGTATAAATAAACTTCACTTACTACCTTTCAACGCCTCTCCTCAACAAACTCTCCCGTGAAGTCCTCTTTACATCCCTCCCACACACTCCTACTCCTCCCACCCGCCGTCTTCTGAGGTTATCTGTGAAGCTATCTGCAGTCTGATAAAGGTTAAAGAGGTAAGCTGGAAGCATCTTCAGTTTCAAGCCTGCTCGGAACACTCCGCAGTGATAATCTGCTCCCTCGCCAAAGCACCGTGGATGCTGGAGTCTGAGAAGTGTACAAAAAAAAAAAAATAAATCAAGGTCCAAGCTCAGTCTGTTGACTCTTTATCAAAGCTTTTTTAAATATAATAAAACACTGAATCCTTGCAGAGCCAAGTGCTCATCGTTATTACAAAATTATGTGGGGAAACTTCCCCTGGGGTGAGAAGTCATGAAAATGCTGAGAACTGTGCTATTGCTCGCTACGATTCAACTCCCTTTTCTCAAATTGCTTGAACAAGCAGATTTTTTGGCAGTGTAAATAGTCGTAATGGGAGCAGACTGTGTTGATATGCACAAGGCTGCAGTAATGAACCCGAGCCTTTAGTGTCCTTTAACAATATTTCACTAACAAGCCTTTTAATATTTTCGCTGTATTAAAAGACTGTGTGAAACTCTCACACTCCACATTAAACGGGGCAACAGTCGGTGTCATGGCTCGTGTCACGGCTGCACATTATGTGTTCTGTAATGCAGCGGTGACAGATCCTCCAAGACTCCACGCCAAGGCTGTGTTATCTACAATAGCACAGAGGCTTGTGTGGATTTAGTCGGAATGGGCAATAAACCGAGCAAGGGAATCGGAGCACAAAGTGAGGGAGATTCAGCAAGACGGAGAAGGGGGGAAATAAAACCGAGGGGAAATGCAGCGATTATAGCGAAAGCTCCTTAAACTAACCGGGTTCATTAGCAAGATGCTACAGAGGGCCAGGTGGTGTCAGGCGAAATGCTTTTCTACAGTAGCCACCAGACAGCGATGGAGGAATACGTATGGTGCAAAGCAGCATCGAGTCATTCTGTCACAAACCCTGAGCCCGTGCAAGAAAAAACGAAAACATTTATCAACTAGAACGTCACTCCTTTGATCTCCTCCATGAGGTGCCTATCCCATCCGTTTTCTATGGGACCATTTTTCGCAGTTTTGGGGGGATTTATTTGGAAATGGTTAGCCAGTAACCTCCCAAAATGTAATCAATTGGGTTCTTGGACGATGACAAATCATCCCTGAAAGTTTCATGCAATTCGAATGAGTAATTAAATACATATGTACAAACAAACTAATAAATAAATAAATGCAGAAAACCTTCTCGGCCCAACTTTCATTGGTGAAGGTAACTACAACCAGACTTTTAGAATTTGATCTGCAATAACTGACCACCCTCTTACATCAGGGAGTTTCTCTCAGGTGAGAAGCCGTGTAATGCCCACAAGATGTGACGCAATTTTTGTCTGTTAGCCCGCGATATAATTTTGACAGTGACAGAAATTTGGGGTGAATGCGACGAATATTGCGACCTACGTCAACTAACCAATAGCATTGCTTTATGAAATGTCGTACTGATCAGTGTGACACTGGAGCTAAACCCCAATAGATGCCCTGCAGCTACAATAGTAAAACAAAACAAAAAATATGTGGGATGCAAACAATAACTTTTGTGGCATTTCGCTCCGAACATATAAAGGTTTGCTGGATCAATCTCTGGAGTGTGTGTGTGTGTGTGTGTGTGTGTGTGTGTGTGTCTGCGATTGTACAAACTAGTAGGGGAATGTAACTGACCATGCAAAGTCAAATGTGCAATATGAGTCAATTTCAATTTGCCATCACAGCCTATTGATGACGGTGGATTTTTATTAATGCTTGTTAAGTCACACAGGAATCAACGTGTAAATACAAGGGTGGTCCTGGCACTTCACCAAGAACTGGAATATCATCAGTAATGACATAAACTAAAAATTTAAAAAAATCTATTAATTCTATTAATTTTATTCACCATAATTTTGCCCTGCAGTTTAAAAAAATAATCCAATATTTTGAAACCATTTGTGAATTTTATGACTCATAAAATGTTAATGAATAACACAAGAAAAGGCCTGATTATCCCTGTTTGTATAATAAATGTAGAAGATGTTAAATATCCTCTGCTTGGTTTTGATTTCTGGGAAAAATGACCTTCTGAGTTCGACCTGTATGTCTAAAACTAAGCTGCATTGATAGAATTCAATCCAGCCTGCATGACTTCAAAAGTAAATAGTATTTTTTGACGCAGTTCCAAGAGGATTATTGAAGGATTTTTGTAGACAATTGCTTTAACTTTATCATCCATTTAAAAAAAAAGAAGAAAAAAAGACATAGTATTCATTCGGCCTTTAAGTTGGCGTAAACCAGCCAGTTGTGAAACGCAGCTTCTCTTTCAAAAGAAATTCAAAACACAGACAGGTCAGTGGGAGAGGAGATAAAAAAGACGATGACACAAAGCTCTAAAAACATAACAAACCGAGGTGAGAGCCCTCTTCCTGCACCTCACCTTCCTGTCGGCACTCCGCTCCATTTCTGTCTCTAATCTCTCGCTCGGCCCGAGTTGACATGACTCTCATAGACAATTACATCACAGGGTGCCCTCAACAAGGGGACGGCCATGAAGGGCGACTTCTGTGTTCAAGAATCTACAAGTAAGCCCGTTTGGAAGTGAAGCAGAGAGACAAGAATAAACAACGAGCACCATTTGTCAGGAGCAGGTAAAATAATAATGTGGAGCAAAAAGAGGAGAGGCAGAATGGCTAAACAACTGAGTGACAGTAAATCAGGACAGAAGAATGGAGAGCGTAGTGAGTGAATGGATGCTGGAGAGCCGCCACGCCGAGTGATTCACATCTATTTTTCACCAGCAGGCAAATGAATCGCAAAAGAAAGAAGAAAAAAAAGTAATCTCAAAATAGTTTCCCCCCCCCTCCATTATATATGCATGTGTGGCTTTTCCTCCCTCTGTGAGACAAAGGGCAACACATCAAGGGCGTTTTATTACCAGGCACGTGAGTCCCATGTGCTACGGCACCAAAAATAGATCATAAGTCTTCTCCAGCAGAGCTCTGCCTCATCAAAGTGAATCTATTCTCCATAAAATGCTGATCCATAAATAAAATGCTACGCACACTGGAGACGTGGAAAAAAACGGAGCTGATATGGGAGGCAGAAATGTGAATGAAAATGGTTGAGTGACAGGAACCCGTGAAGGATCTATTTCTGGAACTTCATGAATAAGTCAATTACGCATTCACGGGAATGATTCAGTTATCCAATGACCTTTGGGCCGACGATGCGTACGAACGAGGAGGCCGGGAATCGTGGGTACACAGACTCGACCTTGACGAGGATGAGAAACGAACCAAAATGTATATAATAATGTTCCACAGTCTAATTAAAAAAAAAACAACCTGGCTTGTAGGTGTGAAAGCACAGAAACAATAATTTGGAAGTCTGTCATCTCCGAGCTCTCAGACAGCAGAGGGGCTGGGACAGGTTATGTAAGGATGTTGTTAAGTCGGTGGATAATTGAGCTGATGAGGCTGACATTTGGAGCCTGGAGACGAGGGTGTGGTGTGTGTGAGGGACGGGTGTGTAGTGGAAAGAGATGTAATTACTTTGTTCGTTACAGAGGAGAAGGAAGCAGATCCCAGTGTTAACGCCGGTGTCGTCTTACTGCGACTCGCAGGAATGAACAGACGACGACACACATAAAGATACACATATTTTGACTGTACCTCGAAACGGTTTGCACGTAGGAATGTGTGTGAACTGTTTTTAGCTAATGAGTAGATACAAGAAAAGCTGGATATTATGAGTTTCTTTCAATCAAATGTGAAGTGTGCAAATCTCTAAAACCTGTAACAGGATCTTCTGTCAAATCTATCATGGGCCCATTAGATCTCTGTTACATCTAGAAATATGTAGGTTTTCGCATTTTTCTATTATTTGTATTCATTTCAATGTGAATTTACTTCTCATGACATTGTAATGGTTTTCACTTTTACATTTTAAAAGGAGAAAGCCAGAGATGATCACACACAGAGTGACAGGGAACTTTATCAGACATTTGATAAGTTCCTAATTTCGTTCGAGACTTATAATTTTATAATGACAAATGAAGTGTGACACTTGTGCTTTAAACTCGTTGTATATGAGTTTTGACATGTTCAACCACTTTTCCTGCAGTGAAATGTGCCCCAACTCATTCAGATGTACTGAATAATGTATGAGATATGAAAAATATCAAGGTATTTATATATATAAACTTAAAATATGGACTGTTTAACACATTCACCACAGATTATGTAGTTGAAAAAATGGCACAAAATGGTGGTAAAGTTTCACTTTTGTGTCTTGAAACAACCTCCAGGAAGGTAAAAAGCAATAAAGAGGGTTCAAATTTAAACAGTCACGGTCTTAACAGAAGGTAGCCGTAATTATGCCACCATGAGGTTGGTACTGTCATCACAACAGGTGGTATGCTGTTTATGAAAGCAAATGACTAAATTATTGTTGTTTTCTCATCATATTGACGGTATGGCGACAGTTTTACCTTCCCTGAAGCTCCAAGTCTGATAATTGATGATCAATTTGAGAAGTGTCACTTCTGTCAGTCGGTTTTCAACACATCTCCCTTTAAATCTTTTCACTTTAAGCGGAATTATTCCATTAATGATGCGGCAGTATAAACACGGTGTGATGCTATTAAAGTTAAACAGTGCAATCAGTCCACAGTTTGTGGAGTTCGCCCTTTCATCAGGACTCGTATCTGCCGACACCTGCAGAACGACTCTCCTCATTAGCCGCAGTTGTTCTCGGTGTCCAGTGACAAATCAGCCCAACTTGCTCACAGAGGTAGAATTACTGCTCGGCATCACATTAAATCAGCACTGGAGCGTGAATTAATAATAAATTCATACATGTGAGGAATTATATGGCATATTTATCACAGATTACCTGAGAAACATTAACATAATATAATTAAATGCTGATATATTAATTGTTACAGGTGTCTTTTAAAGCTGGCAAAGGTGACCCTTTCTAATACTTTTTTTTTTTTTTTTTTTTTTTTTTACAATCCAGACCCTGCTCAAGCTGGAACATGATGAATGCTGCATATATCATATGCATGCCGCTAAATAAATATGAAATATGCTAATGATTCTGCAAGTGGGCTCACAAAATCACATCAGTGCACACGCTGTGTGTTGATCAATTATGTGTGCAGTGTCATGGCTGTGTACATAGCAACATGCACAATGCCACAAGCCGCAACTGGGGCATGGAAATATGCTTTGTTTGCATCGCCCCACACATATGAGTCCGGGAATTTATATATTTATTTTTCCAGCAAGACATCAAACTGAATTATCTGGTTGATGCAGCGTGAAGTGTGAGCTCAAACGGCCACACGCGGTCATGCTAACACATCTCCACTCGCAAAACCGGGTATAAATTAGAAACATCAGGACAAGTAGATTTGCAGAACAAACACGGACAGAGACACAAAGGCATCTATCAGTTAGCGATTGTTCAACAGAAACAATCAGAGAGTCTTTGATTACAGCCAAAGACTCAGCTTTTAAGCAAAACACTTATTGTATACAGCATTAGCATACTGTGAGTGGGAGCAACAGCGACGTGAATCTGTCTCAGCAGAGGGCTTAAACACTCAGTACTCGAGTAAGGAAAAGCAGCTGGATGCACAGTGTGACCACAAAGGAACAGAAAAATAGCCCTCAAATTATATGAAAATACGCTTTAATATTGGAACGTTTCGACTTCCTCAAAAGCAATAAGCATAATGGTCAGTAAATGGCACCTAACATTAAATAAAGTCCAACTTTTCACTTTCTTTCTTACACTATAACAAGCATATGGGTATACAGGTTGTTTAATAATGAGGTTAATTTAGGTTAAAACCTCTTGAATTATTAACAAACAGAATCAATATGGCACAAGAAAGTGTTCCAGCATCAACTTTCTTAACTTTAGGAAAAATAAAAATCAATAAAGACAAAGATAAAGCTGTGAATCATCTCGCATAACCTACAAAAAACTAAGTCTAGTTTTCACTAATATTTAAGTCTATAATAATTGAAATGTTTCTGGCAACTGTAAAATTGAAGAAAACATTCCAGTGACAACCTCAAATATTTATTTTATTACTAAGCAGTTTATTTACAGTCATCAGATGAAACGTCTCTGATTGTATCTTACCTAAGAGCACACATATGCTGCCGACCAGTAATTCATTACACAAACTGTGTGTTTGCATGTAGCGCGTGCGCGGCGCGCAGCTCGTAATATCCTTGAAGGGGTTAGTGTGACGTGACCGTAATCGAATGTGAAGGCCGCATTAAGTCGCAAACCGCCTACGATCTTTGCAAACTTGCATTAGCGTCAGGAGAGTAAACCGTACAAACACACGGGCGAGCACGCATGAACACACTGATGAGTTCAGACGTGCAGCCCACTCAGCCCTTCCCTGCTTTGTTTCACTATATCAAACACGCTGTTGGGAACTTTGTGAAATTCAAATTAATGACGGGATATCGCAGAGAGCGACTGCATGATTAATGATCGCCCTGATGTAACATTATGACGCATCTTTCTGTGTGTGTGTGTTCCAATATCCTCTTTGTTTCATTTCTCATGACAGAAAAGATGATTTCTGCTGAGCTTCTCAGTGACGGTGCAGAATGTAACCCTGTACATGAAGCGGGTACATTCAGTGTGCTGATGCTGGACAGAAGCAGTGAGAGTTCGGGTTAAGTGGGTGCAAAAAGGAGCAAAATGTTTCCCAAAAAATGTGCAAAATTCGGGCCAGTGTACACAATAACATTTTCAAGTGAAAACAGAGAATTTTTCGTTGCATTTTCAGGTCCCTTTACAAAACAACAACGACGCTCAGAGTCACTGAAAATGTACAATTTTTTCCAGAGTCAATGAAAATTTTACTTTTGAAAACGGCCCCCAAGGTGGAACTTTTTCTAAAATGCTACGACTCCTTATAAACGAGAGAAAACAACTTTTTTGAAATGCCGGTACTGTGCATGTGCACCATGGCCATAGTAAATAGTTCTGTACATGTGTGAGTCGATAGACAATAACAACAATGGCCGCCTCCAGAGTGTCATGAGTCCATTTTCTTCTATAAAATTTGGTAGTTTTATAGTCGACAGTCACCAACAACAATCTGACTCCGTTGTCTGTCCACATGAATGTCTGTGCATTCACCCCCGTTAGTGTTTATGTTTTTTTTTTTATCTGCACACATGTTGATGGTTTCATTAAAAAAACAAACAGCACCCACTAATGGCCCAACGTGGAAACCACGTTGTTTTTAGAGTTTCTGATAACATTGTTTTTCAAACCTTTACTGAAACGAAGATGCAAAAGCGATTTGTTTTCACCTGAAATAATGAACACTAACAGTCTTCTAAAGTAACTATGTCGCTATATTTAAAGAGGATCAACCTCCTAAAACAACTCTTTTAGATACGCATCAACAAATCTATCAGCTTTATCTGGTATTATTCAAAACTTTAAAATAATAAATCTGAAATTGCATGCATCAGTCAAACAAACATTTACTAATTGAAGTCAGAGCAGGAAATGTTCGTCCCTTCAAATGAATGCATGAAGTCACTCTGGGATACCTCACCATGGCTCCAGTTCAAAACATTTTAAGGGTCTTTGACTCTCACTTTTCGTCTCTTCCACAATGACCTGCACGCGGCCAATTATGCGAATGTTCCTCGGTGAATTGTTAGTTTCTGAATGCTTGAAAGGTCCAATATAAAACTGCTTCTACATGCACAGACCTTTGGTAGATCAGGACCTGAGCTCGAAGGGTGAGCTAATATCATAACAAACATGAAAAAACAAAAATGGATAAAAAAGAAAGAGAGAAAGCAACAAGAATAAACAATAGTTGGAAATGTCAGAGAAGCTTTTTTGTCTGATGCACACAAATCCCCTCAGTGTTGCGATGCATATGACGGGCTAAGAATATCTGAGGAGTTGTCATCTGCAAGCAGGAGCCTGAAACTTTCTAAATCAAGCACAGAGAAGTTGTTGGCTATGAAATGAAATAAAAAAGCTTTTGCAAGCTGCGATTTCGGCCGGGTTGGTGGAGGTTATCATACCGCTGGCTCTTAGGTGGTGATTCTGTAAACTATTTGCTCATTTTTACTCTTATTACCGTAAATTATGGATTTTCTTAAAGGACTTTGTTTGCTTGAAAATACATGAATGAATGAATGAACATTTTCTACATGTACATACAACATACAAATATATATCCATCATTTTGATGATGTGAAAAAAACCTGAGGGTGATACACAAAAAAAAAAAAAAAATCATAAATAAAACTATTTTCCATGGTGGTCCACTAAACTTAACTAAACTATTAAAATAAAACATAAAAAATATAAAATGCTGACATTATAGTGAACAATTAAAAACACAACATTGTAGAAAAGTGCGTTATAAATTTCGAATAAATAAATGCAGGTTCTACCTATACAAATCTATAGCACAAAATTATTATCTCATTAAAAATGATTGACATAAATACGATAAACAACTCTGTTGTTGACATCTTCATTAGTTTATTACAGGCTGCCAAAATGATCCTGACAAATGTAAATGTATTTTTAGATTTTCTTATAGCCGTGTTGCATCTTGTGACTCATGATTTTTCTTCCTCCTATTTGCTCCCCCGCCGCGCCGCCGTGTCCAACCTGAACACTCACGATGGTCAAGTGGAAGCGGGCGCCGGGCAGGCGGGTGGATGTGAGAAGTGAAGCACAGTCGGAACCAATTTTTATCATCTTCCCCTGCAGCCCCACTGACAGCGAGTCTCGGTTCCAAACCGTTTCCAATCTCCCACCGACACACATCCGTCCACGCGTGGTACAGGCTCCTTTTAAAAATGTAATCTGTCACGGATTACCGAGCACCCGCTTGAGATTTGACCCAGCAATATAATCCTTTGTGTTGATCTAACATAATCTGATTTCTCTCAATTACTTTGTCTCAGAAATACATGGAATATGACGCTAAGTGAACAATGCACTGCAGTTATGGGAGCGTTTGAAACTTATTTGCAAGTGACGCCTTGTGAATAATGACCACGAGATTAAGTGTTGATTATAATCTGCCATTATTTGTCACATTTTCCCAGAGACAAAAACATATTTGAGTGTCTGGTGTAATGTACACAGATTGCTTTAATCCTCATACATGTTTCATGTTATTCATCTCACCTCCATGCACAGACGAGGCATCACAGCCACCCATTGTCTCTCCCCTGCAGTGATGTTTTTATCATGGCTCCTGCACACCGGGAGTTGTCTTGAATTCGTTCCCCACCGCGGCTCCTATCTGACAGCCTGACGATCTGAAACGCTGCTCTTTATCTCCCCGGGTTCGCGTTGAATCAGAGGAAGACAGAACACTTCTAATCTTATCGCGATCACTTTGGAGACCCGAATAAAACTCAAGGACATCAAAGATTTTTTTATATTTTTTTTTGTCCCTCTCCAGACAAATTCAAGGGAGTAAATGTCATTTGCTGTTATCTGAGACAATCATCACAGAAATGAGATCTGATATAATTCACCACATGTACCCGGCCGATTAAAACACAAATCTTTTTGTATTCCACTGCGCAACAAGTCTGTATCAAATGGTCCCACATCACAAATTTGCCCAGATGTTAGTGTGGTAACACATCAAGCCTGTTTTATATTATCATGAGCCTGAGGGCGACTCAGCCTGTGTTTTTTACTGATTGTGTCACTTTACCATCCTCAAAGGAAAATGAAATACGACAGCTATGCGACCATCAGAAAAAAAAAAAAACTATCTGTGACCATGTGGGGAATTATTTCACAAACTGTGATCCTTTCTTTTTTTCCCTATCATAGCATGAATAAGCAATAAGCAACATTAATCTGCCATAAAACATTTTAGGGCAGAGCTGGAGTTTGGAATTTATGATTTGCTGCCGTAAAACTACGTTACATGACCTGTAAAAAGGCGGAAGCACACACTCCGTATAAGATCAGACAAAAAGATCCTGACACAGATATTAAACTAGCAATATGTTCTCATAGCTTTAAGAAAAGGTGTTTTACTTGAGCACATAACTCACGATTGCATAAAACAACTGTGTTGCTGACCTCTAGTGGTCATTGTATTTATGACAGAAACAAGGACGTCAGAAACAAGATATAGATGTACATTTTTCCAAATGAAGGCTTTTACTCTCAAATATCGAGTTGAACAATTTACTCAAAAATGAACAAATTGTTACCGTCATCTATCCAGACACCCAGAAACCACAAGAAATAAGACGATCGAGGGGCACACGCCACTAAAAGGTCTGTGGGAGGAAACTAGAGCACAGAGAAAGAAAAAAACCAATAAGACCAAAAGCACAGAGTGGATTTGCAAATAATACAAAATAAATTATGAATAAAAATGCTAATAAATTATATAATGAATAAATAAATTATAAATAAATATGAACAACATATGAATGAACAATATGAATAAAATGAAAATATAATAATATAAATTAACAAAAATTTGCAAATAAAAGAAGACCAATGCTGCTCCAATGATGTAATCTCACTTAGACAGTCATGCATAAGTATCATTTGTCCAGTTTTGCAATTTACATTTTGCAAACGACAGTTCTGTAGCTATAATCACTGCAGCAATTTGCATTATTGTTTTCAACATTACCACACGAGTTTCAAAACTCTTCCTCCGCCTCCGCCACAACAAACAGTCGGGACATATTTAGATTGTCTTACACAAGGCCTCTAAAATTAAAAGCAGGAACAAAGCTGGCAGAGCTCACTACATTTGGCTGGTCCTGAATTCAGTCACCAGCCTGAGGAGCGAGAGAAATATTAGCGGAATATTTATAGCCTCAAAAACACTAGAAATAATACGACACGCTCATATTTAGTCGACGCGCGTGCAACGTGTGACATGCTGCCTGAGGCAGATCCTTGGAGGTAAGCATGAATAAGCTGACCTAATTTTGACAGCAAAGCATGTTTCAAACACTATTTCTGATGTCTTTTTTTTTTCCTTTCTCCATGTTGTGGAGGCGTGGTGCTTTTCATGCGTAATAAACTAAATTACAGTGGCCCACATGACTACGTCAGCAGCCATGAGGCAGATAAATCCTGCTGGATACTCCAACATTTTAGAAAGTCAAAGCTTTATGGCTCCATCATTGTTTGATTGCAAAGATACTGACGAATTTCCCTGGTTCTCCATCTTATTGATCCGATCCTGAAAATAAATTCAGATCAGATAGGAGTCTATAACAGTAACCCCGTAATGCAATATGGGACGCCTGTCCCTCATTTGTCATGGTAACCAGACTTAGATGAGTTAAATATAGAGGCTTCCGGTTTAGCAGAGGAGGGTTTTAAGGTCTATTCTTAGAATTCAGAGCTGGTTTATGCACAGCAGCATACAAGCTGGCCTCTGTATCAAAGTCGACGATGACGTTTCCAGAGAGTCACAATACATAAACCTTTTTTCTATCTCGAATGGGGAATCAAAGAAACCATCACACTGCATTACTCCACAAAACCCCAGTTTCGACATCCACAGTTGTAATTATTGATGAATGAGGAAAAATTGGCACGTCAGTCATGCGTGGGAAGCCGCTGGAATTACTATCATGCCATCAAACGTGACATGAAAAGAATCTGGATGAGTTTTGACATTAAATACCGCTGCGAAGAAAGAACAAAAATAACCCTACATTTGCCAGGACACTGACTCAGAGTCTACGTGAGTGCAGCTTGCATCAGCAGCCGAGCGCACTTTGCTGACATATCATAGATGAGACATTAATTGGAGTGAGTTTATATCATGATGATGTCCAATCAGGACAACGTTAAGGCATCGTTTTCATTACTGACTCAGTTGCTGTTTTAACAAGCAACATGGATAAACACGCTTAAACATATTAGAAAATGTCCGGTTTTTCCACTTTCACCAATCCCATCATTCATTTAACCGATCTGATCTAAATGAATATTAATGAATACATGATCCTTGAAATTCTACTTAACAGGACGAGATGATGGGTTTAATTTTGATTTTGATTTAAATTAAGATTATCATCAAAATTAAGAGCACAAAAGGTGAATGAAGTTAGTGCTCATGTGTGAAGCTGTTTGGAAATACATTGCTGTCTTGAATCTAAAAACAAGAAAATTCACTTTTGATTTGAAGTTGAAGCTTTTGTGGGCTCAAAAGAGGGAATAGAGATCATCAAGCGTCCTCAGGATAAAAGCTGTGACTGATAAAGTGTTGTCATGGCATGTAAATAAAAAATACAAAACTACAGATGTTTTGAGCAGAAGCCTCGCCAGAAGCAGATTTTGGAGCGAAAATCTTATTTGAAAGGCAAATTGTGGAATTCCTGTTGGATTTAGGTCGAGAGTGTCATTGTGTGACTTTTAGGTGTTGCTGAAATGAACAAGCGAGTTTTGGTTTGATCTCTCTACGATGTTCCTACAGGCTTTGGTGGTCATTGGTCACTTTATTGATTGAAGGTGGCGCTAGAGAGCATAGTGGCGTTTTGGGGGTTAATTTTTACATATTGTCATAGTCTGGGCCTGATGAGCGTGACAAATTTGGTGAGTTTTGGAGCTTGTTTAGGGGGTCAAATATTGGAAGGAAGGCCCAGGACTAAGCCCTGTGGTACCCCACAACTTGAAAATCCTAAAACCGCCACTGACTTGAGCCATTAATGTTCTTTTTTTTTGGAGGTACAAAAACTGAAATCACTAAAATGCTCTTCAAACGCAGATGAAAACTGCAACATCATCATCACCACAACCTGACAAATTAGGATGAACAATCTGGGTTAATGTTGCCGTTTGAAATATGAACTGAACGATGGTAAATAAGAAAGAAATAAACATTTTAGGGCTTTTCTGTTTTGTCCATCAAGTATCAACAGAATTGTAGTTCCAGGACAATACTCTTCAGATGTGTTTGCCACTTGTCCCTAATCCCACATTAAAATATGAAGGAGTCATATTTCAATATCATTCGAAAACAAGGTCAATACCAATAAGTCCAGCAGTCTGCACCGAGGCGTCACAACCTCTGAACTGAAGCGTGAAAACAGAAAAGCACAGACATGATTCACAGACCAGCGAAAAAAAACCTGCAAACAAGCAGATTCCTACTGAAGATCTAGACCAGAATGAACCGACGGGGCTCTAATGATCAATTAGTGTGGAGCTGGTAAGAATAGCGGGATCTACCATCAACACCCAGTGACAAGTGCTGCAGTGAGGAGATCACCCTTCATCGCAGGAGCCCACCTACACACACACACACACACACACACACACACCTATAAGCACGCATGCAAACCTTACACACAGTGACACCGTTATCCTCTGGCCTTGGATGCCAGAATGGGGAAGAACTGCATGCGAGTGTGTGAGTGTGCTGACAGCTGATATGCTCAAA
>OMNM01006818.1:2193-16465 GCA_900302745.1 Parablennius parvicornis
GTGCGTTTGTCCCTCCGTCTCTTTGGACACTAATGAGATGTCCAACCGCAGCTGCCATCTTAAAGGGCGCTTTCTTTATCGAGGAGATGTGACGGGTACAGTCTGAGTCTGAGCAGCAAAAAAAGACACATGTCAGCAAGAGAGCTGAGGAAACTGCACACTCAGAGACTCATGCACACAATCGCATCATCTAGATTTTGAATTTGCAGCGTGGGGAAGGCAGGAGCTGCCCCGCTCCCCTTGCAGTGTGTAATTAGCAGTGCCATCTGTATGCTGTGGGCTGTCAGACTCAGAGGTGAGGACAGCACAGGAGGAGCACGGCTGTCCATCCTCATTTACACTCAAATCATTACTTTGGCCTATTCATCGCCTTTATTCATTACTCCTCTGCTCTTTTCCCAGGAAAACGCTATCCCAGATTAAGCCATCAATGCCAGACTGCTCTATTTCCTGTGCAGAGTCGTGCCACGTACCCCTCCGTCTTCTGTGTGCTATTCCACCCCCCCGATTGTCAGTTCACAGCAGCGGTTTGCTTCACTGCGCTTCATTCATCTTGAATCTTTCCTTCAATCACATGTTTTCCCGAATTCACATCTTTGTCGGCGTCCTGTCTTTGGTTGCGTCTCTTTATTTTTCCTCATTTACTCGTTTCCGCACTCCCACTCTTCATGCTCCCGGCAGAAGTGTTGGACTCTCCGAGGATAGGTGCAGGTTTAAATGACGGGCTTGTTAACGGGGTCACTGATAATTCTGCTAATTAGCTGCCGTATCACCTTCAGCTGTGGTCCCAGCAGCGAGATGAAGGAGACAGGGAGGGGAAGAGAGAGTCAGGGAAAGAAGATTGGAAAGAAACAATCCCCTCAGATTTTGAAGGCGCGTCAGAGCAAAACACCCGCCGACTCCAGCTGCCTCTTTGACGAAGCAAAAACAGGAACGAAACATCGAGGGCTACTAAAAAAGATTAATGATAACATCAACGCTGTGTTAAATCTTTGTGATGATTATAAGCTTTGCAAAAACTTAATTATGTCTGCAAAGAGCAAATGCGGGCAGTGACTCTTTTTAAATATTTGTGGGGAATATAATGAATCAATCTAATCCTTTAGATAAGCTGATGCTGAGTTGCTTTCAAAAACTCAAGAGTAACATTTTAATTTGTCCAATAGATTTATTGCTATACTCAATACCTGTCATGTGTCAGGGGCTTCGGTAATAATATTGATAGATACAGTTATTTATGTGATTGCTGACAATTAGCATGGATCTCTAAAACGAATCGAGAAAGCTTGTCCTTCTGCCAGAGGGCGAAACGTCACATAATTAACCTGGTAAACATCCGTTTGCTGCAGAGTTTAGGCAGAATGAGAGGCCGCGTCCACTATTGGCGTTTAAACAGAGCCTGCAGTCGTATCATTGGCTTGCTCAGGAGTCACCAGAGCTGCCATTGGTCCAGAAACTTGTTAATAGGTCTCAGATGTCCACTTCACTTAGCGGGATTATCTTGGTATTTAATGTCGATATCAGCAAGACTAATTACAGTCTATTAATTATTGAATAAATAATTGAAAGTAAAAACTATACTCTGGTTACAGTAATTAAAGATGACTAATTAATGCATTAATTGATTTTATGTTAATTTAATTTTCTGTGAAATTGGAAAATTCTTAAGAGAACGACACACAGTGAAGTGAGGGCCCTTGGACAAGGTCGATACGATCTGGAGCGAATAAAAATACTGTGATCTAAAAAAAAAAAAAAAAAAGTTGTAAAGTGCAGTTTGATTAAATAGGAAGTTCATGTCGAACAAGGCCGCCTTAAAGACTCAATCATGTGCACACTATTATTCTGGATCTTCTTGTACTTTTCCCTCTAATTGGAGAGCATACTAAAACTGGATGTGGCCTTTTTATCAATTAGACTCAAGAGAGCATCCGTAGCTACCACAGGGATTTTATCTTAAAAAAAAAAAAAGAAAGAAAAAGAAATCCAAAACAGAAATAGTCCGAACTGTTGGAAATGCACAAATGAGTGGAATGGAGGCACATATCTGAGGGCTAGATGAGCCTTTGTTCTAAAAAGAGAGAGAGAAGATGAAAAACCTTCTTCGTCTGGGATCTGGGTCAGAGCTCAGTGTTGCAGCGCGGAGTGAGCGCTTCTCCGCGGCTCGGCGCTGCACTGTAATGACTGTATCCGTCTCTGGATGGGCTCCGAGATGAATCTCCCTGGCAAGGCATCACTGACTCCATCAGCGATAGCACCCACATACATTGTCTGCTGCTATAGACAAACAGCAATCGGCATTAAGATACTGTTCCACACACACACACACACACACACATGAACACACACGTGATCGGCTCCGGTCATGATATGCAGCGATACGGAGCCAATGAGGCGAGAAGCCATAGCAGGTTTTGAGACAGTGAGTAGGCCAGCTCAGGAAAACTGTTCCTTTTGTAGGAATCTGCTCCCCCTCCTCTCCGCACGCCTGATCCGTTTTGCTCTGAAACACCACGAGAGCGATTCTCAGAGTCAGCGGCAATACTGATTTCTCCTCTCTCTCCCAAGTTTCACCTCCATTCCAGACTCTCCTGGCATCAGCATGAATGAGCTCTATTAGATCAGCAGCACGGCGAGCGAGCCAATCCCTCTTCTCCAACTGCATTACCGAGAAGCATGTCTTCGTACGACTCTGCCTTTGCAGGTCACTGCGCTCATTTCACGAGCACACGACTATAACAAAACACACGACTAATTCACTAACATATGCCGGCACATAAACACGTGAAAACACTCGGCGGTACGTACACAAAAACAGCCACTGCGGCATAATGGGAGCAGCAGAGGTATTTGATTGACATTAGCACAGCGACTGTAGATTTAATTTTCTCGGCTTGGTGGAGAGGAACAGCATTGGGGGAAGCGCCAAATCAGGCTGTCAGTCAAAGTGGCTACCTGCTCCGGCTCGGGCGGCGAGGCGTTTCAGCAGCAGAGCTACAGCAGGAGAGCCAGCAGCACAACAGGTACATCAGCCGTGTCGCCGGAGCAAAAAGGACCAATCCACAAGTCGTCATCGATAATATATTGTTTTAATTGAGTCAATAATATGTAGGTGGTACGGCCCATTCTGAAGGGCGGCAATATTTTTTGAATGGAAACAACAGACATTGATATTGTTCCACTTAGACTGGTTGAATTATATCAAATTATGTTTGTAGAGTCATCAGAGTGCTCGCCTCGCAGCAAAAAATATTCCTCGCTTGGCTCCATACTGGGTGGAGTTTGCATGTTCTCCCTGAGCATGCACAGGTGTTCCTACCACAGACTGAAAACGTACACCAAAGATCAACTGCAGGCGCTAAAATTAAGACCAGTCCAGAGTGCTCTCTGCCTTCTTTCTTTTGAAACATCACATGAAATGAAAATTTCACAAGATTACTCCATTCAACAAATTCCAAATAGGGGGGGACATTTCAGATTGTTACCAATTTTAACAAATATCAGAGCAGGTTTACTACATACAACAAAAATGTAATACAAGTATAGCGTCTTTGACAATTATTTCTCACAAATCAATAGATACATTAAAATAAGTCTGACTTACAACCAAAGACAAAAACTGAGGTACACAGTACAGACAATACATTTGCTTCGCATTTACTTTAAAAGTGCTGACTATGCATTGTTTACTCTGTAATCATGAGTGTGTCTCTACCCATCTTCACTGTGTTGCTCGACAATAGTCACTATGTAAAAAAAAAAAATAAAAATGTACAAAGGTGTTAACAACAAGACGTGGATATATTAGCACCTATTTACCAAGGTCAAGGTTAAGCAGTGAACTTCGTTAGTAAAGAAAACTTGGTTGTGTTCAAAGAATATGAAACGATCATCAACGATTTATTCGTTGATGATCCCAATCAAGGTAGGCCCTCCCTTTGACCCTCCTAGAATTAGCAGCTCTGCTGTGGCACAGGGCACCACGAGAGGAAGTACTTCCTTCTCTTCCCAAGATGGACGTGTGTTGGCGGAGCCAGTCCAGCTCACACAGACACAGCAGATTCTGAATGCAGCTCATATGATCCAATATTCAAATGAAGGAAAATGAAGGAAACACTGGATTTGGGGTAACAAACTTTGAATACAAGGTATGTTCAGTGGGTCAGAGCACCGATGTCCTGTGAATAAACACGTAAAATGCAACAAAACGTTTCCATTTTCCAATTCCTGCAGAACAATGCTCTATAGATCTTTTCTTTTCTTACTAAAACAGAAAGAATCCAATCCAAAAAATCTTGTATTTCTGCAGGCAATCATTTTCCTCATTACTTTTACCGCCCAAAAATAGTAACCTAACATGTTGTTGACCTGATTGTTCCTTTAAATAGCATCCGCATGTCTTTCTTTCTTCTCCCAACATGAGGTTATCATCAGGCTTTCCCTTTCAATGGTTTGTTGGGGGTAATTTCATCAGCTGTTTCTTAATCTAACAGATCCTTCAGGGGGTTAAACAAGGTGTATCAGATCGATTTAGCTGCTTATAGAAAAGGATTTAGCGGGAGGGAGGCAGTGCCGTGGGGCCTGAGGCAGAGAGAGTAAGATCTCAGCATTAGGTATCTGTTGTATCTCCGCTTCGCTGGAAGGAGGTAGGTGTCATATGTGCTGTTATCAGCAGTGCAGGACTGCTTCTCATATCTCTGATATCTCTCTTGTTTTATCATTGGGATAAACAAAAGGCTCTTTGAACAATAAAAAAATGAGGGGAAAAAAAAAACGCCCTGGGCCCAAATATGTCCATGTATCTGTCGTCTTGTCCTCATTCTCTTTTCCTTTCTTTCCCCTCAGTTGTCACAGTGAAAAGACCAGAAAGGAAATGTGCCCACTCGACACTGACAGCCCACACAGATTCTAATCTTTTCTCATTTGTCTGCCCCTGTTTAAAGAGCCTTTGTCATGGCTGGCCACAGGTGAAGGGCATCAGCCTCTCTTCTCTATCTTGTCTTGTTCTTTCTCTTCTTCTCTTTCACTGGGCGATGAAAGGTGAGCACTGACTTTGCAGCGATTTTGGCCACAAAAGAAAACCACATCACGGCTTGGGAAAATCTAATTTAAAATCTAATTTTGTTTTGCCCACTTTTAAGGGGATCCAAGGTAGTTATATTTCTAGTAATACAAGGACATTCGTTGTGGACAGTGTGCTCGCTGCAGAGCCCCCGTTGCACACGCGTGAAGGTGAGCTGGATGGATTGAAGGTGATGAGAAACTGAAGACAAACAAGCGTTTTCCCTCCTCTGCCTCGCTGGTGCGCCATCAACACAGTCTGTGTCCTGAAGTAGCACCTGCCTTCGCATGTACAGACATCTCCTTGACTTCTGATTTCATTAACCTCTCAGTGTGCTCTATCAGAGAGAGAGGGGAACGCGCTACAATAATATCTTGGTGACGACACACGGGTCAGGACCCTCTGATCCTGAGAGGGGAGAATATCTCATTAAGAGAGAAAGCCTTGGGGACACTAAAGCAATTTGGCTTGCCCTCTGTTCTTAGGAACCAATTAAAACATTAGCCTAAACTATCGCGGCACTCACAGATGTTGATGCAGCCGTGACAGCTCTTTGTGTAGGGCTAAAAAGTCAAAGCTGTAGCAGTGACTCCCAAACACGAAGAGATGGAAGGAGCAAATAACCCCCATAAATATACAGTAAGACATCTGCATGGAGGAAAAGATGCATGCATCAAATCGTCTGTTTTTCATTTGAATGTGTGATACTTTTGGATGTCGGTGTAGCCGTCAGCGCCCTACACAACGGTAATGGTCCACATTTGTGGTCTTTTTTGTGCAGTTTGCATGTTTTCGCTGTGCGTGTTAAAATAATTCAGCCTGAATCTGTGTTTGGTTGTCTGTCTCTGTGTTTACGCTCTGTGATGGAACTCAACCAGTCCGGTGTGTACTCATCCTTCACTCATCGTTTGAGATAAGCTCTCGCCCCCCTGACCTGTAAATAAAGCGGAATAGAAGATAGACAGTTAGGTAATTATAGTTTTACCTGAATATCATCTTTTAGAAAATGTTATAATTCTGCTTAAGAAGTGCTGAATACGAAACTTAAATTTTTCTACCGATATTGTCCTGCTCTTTATTCCAAATCTCAAAACTTTGTGTGGGAGTCTGCACTTCTTTTCTGTGCTGGATAACGTATGATATCCACTGAATAAACTTTGGATGGCACTCTAAAAGTTGCTCCCTGCCTGCTCCCTCCCACCGTGCTTTCACTCCATTTTCTGCCCTACGATTTGATTCCAGTCTATTAAACTGGGCTTTCAGGCCATCTGAGGAACTCTCAACAGCTTCATTCTGTGCAAATGAAGTGCACCCTGCCCATAACCAAATCTCGGTCAATGAAATTTTAGGAAGATGCCACACCATGTGGAGACCTTCCCTCAATCTTCCCTTCAATCTCAAACTCAATTCAGCAATTAAATGAATTTCAGACTCAAATTATTCTCACACTTTCCTGACTCATGATATAATCATCATATAGGAACCGAATAATAATCCTAATAATGTACTTACAGATTCACATTTAACTTGTTTTACTTTTTTATTTTGCTTGTATCATGTCTCCAATCTCACTAAAATATGTGTTTACTCATGAATACTAGTACAGAAGTGAGCATTGATGCAGTGTCTTTCACAGCCTATAATCAGAGGTGATTCTGTCTTCCCCTGGAAAATTATGAGCGAGTGCAGAGTCCTTGATTCAACTCGGCTACCAAACCGTGAGGATGTTATTATGCCAAAGCGATATTTACGAGCACTCAGAGACTTTGCTGACAGAGCGAGGCAAAGAGTAAACATTTAAGCATCACCTCTGACCGTGGCTCCCCCCTTTAGTTGAACTGATTGACAGGACATAAGTGTAGATATGCTGAGTCCACAGGACATTTCCCTGAGCAGTGTCACAGTGGGGTCATGTGATGACAGTCTGGAGTAGTGGGTCCTCAACCTTGACCCCTGAGCAGAATAAACAGAGCAGAGTCGCAATGAAACATAGCGACTTGTGAAAGACAGACAGATGCCGGTGCTCTGCGGATGGGTTATCCCTGCAACAATGACTGTGCACTCCACCATTATTGAACATTAAACGCTTCGTCAAACTCATGAATCCAGCAAAAAGGCTACGGAGCTGGTGCACTGAGCCACTCCGGAGTTTGCTGACATCCCAGTAGGTATATACAGATGACGCCTCTTTTTCCTCACGCTTACGGAGGCTGAACATCACTCTGCAGGTCAGTGGTCTAATCACCCTGAGCCTCAGGTTGTGGTTGGATTCAGGCCAGCGCTTAGAGACACGCTGGCATTTCACCCATAGCGTCTAACATCACTGCCAAAACCGTGCCTCTGTGCACGGCCCTTAACAGCTACAGATCAGTGCTTCAGACATTGTGGTTTTTGGCTGACCCAGCTCACCATGACCCGGCAACATATGATGCTGAGTGTGTGTGTGTGTGTGTGTGTGTGTGTTGGTAAAAAGACGAAATTTGTCACAACAAAAAGCAACATCAGTGGCTGTTTGAAAAAAAAAAAGAATAAATATTTATTTTATAGTAACCTAGATGTTACTTATAAATCTAAAACTTATGACAGAGTTGTTCTAGAGAACTATTTGTTTTATACTCTGCACTTTTTTTTCTGACATTATAGTGCTTGCAGAGAACATGCATTTTTATTTACTGTATGCCAAATAAAAGTGAAGCACATTCTTTCCAATAACTGATAGAAAATAGGTAAAGTTTGTTGTTATTTTAATATTACAAATAAAAACCAAATCAGTATGTCAGAAAAGGTTTCAATAATTCATGAATTGCAATGAGTGTATAAAAGGAAAATTAGTATTGTTGGACACATCTAGTATATAACAGTAAACTCTAACAATGAACCTGTATCTTTTATGAACTAAAAAACTATAGAAAAATAGATATGCAATTATCCGTCCACCGAGTGTTGACGTATGCCAGGAATACGACGTGCCGCATAATGATGAGAGTCTGGGGAGGCTTTACAATTATGCCAGTAATACGATCATCTACATCAATTTTCCTGGTGGTCTCTCGTGGTATTTGAGATTTTTAAAAAGGAACTGAAGTTGTCGTCTAATCAGTCAGACAAACACTTCCACACTGCAAGCGTGGCTTAAAATCAATATACATTTGTATATGTTTTAAACGGTATCAAATTGCCTCTAAGTATCCTCGCTGCCCCGAGGAAATCATTTGTATTCCCAGTGGAGAGAGCGGTTCTCCACAGTAAAGACAATCTTAAAAACATAATTTGTTTTAATCAGGAAATCTGTTGTGTAACTGGTTCGGGCACAAGTGATTACACACACACACACACACACACTCACACACGGAAGAATAGACACACATTCGAAGACTCAGCCACACTCTCACACACACACACACACTTGATACACACAATAGGATCCCTCTTGGCAATCTATGACCCAAATCCTCTATGAAGCCCTCCCTCTTGGCTCCTCCAGTTCTGTTTTCTCTCAGTCTGTCTTTCTGGCAAGGGACTGGGACCTCATACATACGGTTACTTTTTTGTTTTTTTTTACCCCAATCAGTTTCAATTTTACATGAACAGAGACACAAGCGCATCATTTCTCCAAGTAGAAATCTGTGTTGCTGCGGAGTGGATTAGACATGACCGACATCAATATGATCAGATAAGGACGATTCCTACCTGGTTACTCCTCCTGCCAGTCAACAATGTGAAGCCTCTCTGTGGCCGTTTGTTTTTTTTCCTTCCTCTCTCAGAAACACTGCTACTTATGTAGTGTATCACACATCTCACCCCAGAGTCAACAGCCACTGTACCTCCTCATGTGAAAAAAAGAACAGGTGTCCAGGAGTGAGGGAGGCCACCGGGGCTACAGAGGGTTAAAAGCTCGCTCTGACCCCCACCGATCACCCTGCTGAGTCTATAATGCCACCCTCAGACTGAGGGCACCGGGAGACACACATGGCTCTGCATTGAGAATATAAACTAGGCAAGACTTTGGTGGGCCGCGGAGAGAACGGAGGGAAGGGAGTTCAAGGAAATTCTTCTGAGAGCGCCACACGCTCAATAAGCCCTTCAACGCCGACACTCTGGACCGCGAGCCCTCACCGAGACGACACTCACACTGTCCACTGTGACAGAAACTACTGCTTTTATTATTTGTCAGCGTCCCCAAGCACGTGACAATTAAAGAGGAATGAATCTGACTTGTTATTTTTCAGATGACAGTGTTTCTGTGGTCTAAATACTTTTATACGGGTAAAAAAAAAAAAACAAAAGGCGCCAACATCAGACAATAAACTATCGTACCATGTTGATCTCTATGTCATGGAGCAGAATAAGATAATATATTGAATTCCCTTCCTTGGGAAATATTTGATTCCAGTTACTTATGACTACCAAGATGAGGCTGGTTATATTTGATGAACGTATTCGTGTTTAGGTCACAGTGTCAAAAACTATAAGAGCTAGGTGTCTAAATGAGCTAAAAACCAATTAACTGATCAGGCCTGTGTTTTACAGAATCCACATGAAGGTTTGGAACTGTGAATAGGAGTACAGGACTACATTTTGGAGAGCAACCCACCAGCTGAGGGGAGTTTATACGTCATGTTAATGATGCGAACAATAACCCGAGCTATCAAGCTAATGTCTCGCCTTGTGAGATTGCAGTTGGAGGGAACACTGAGTCGCCAGCTCCCCACAAAAAGTGAGTCCGTATTCAACTTTTATTTGAAGAAAAGGGTGAAGCACAGAAGAAAAGACAAACTGAAGCATGTGAGGTAGTGTGGCTTCAAACGTTGCTTTGAAAGCCAGTTGACTCTGTTGCATTTGAATCCCAGATGCGTCAGACGGGAACACGAGGTGAAAATAGCCAATTCTACAGTGCAAGTTACAATGACTTGTTGTTTCCAATAAAAAAGACATCTAATAAATGAACACCTCATTCTTACGACAGACTGTACCACCGCAACAGTGTAAGCTAAAGTGAAGCTTTGATTATGAAATCTGAACCATGGCTAAAAGTGTTAAAATCACAAATTTATGAAACCAAACGGTTTTTATTTTTGGCCTTGTGGTGACAGGGGAAGGAGTTCAGACGACAGTGACGAACTATAACTGAAGCAGCTGCTTCAATGAGAGGATCGAGTCGAGGTGGTTCAGGCTACTGATTAACACGCAACGTGGTCGCCTCCCATTGGAGCTGTAGCGGGCGGCGCCCCCCTGGGACGAGACCTTGAGGTACAAGCAGGAATCCAAGGAGGGACTTTAATTCTCGGTTGACCAGGCAATGGCTCCAGACTCCTCAGAATGAGCTGCAGGGAGTATCAGAGAGACCTGGGATTCTACAGGGGTTTTTTTTTTTATACATTTTATTTTTAGCATCATGAATTTTTTTCCTCACCTTGTCTATTGTTTAAAAAAAAAAAAAAAAAAACTCCTTGAGAAGTTTATAATGAGAACTCTATTGTTTGGATTGTGATTATCCTCCAGGTATATTCATACATCTTCATTGTAAATGCTTTTCAGATATACTGGTAGTTCAGTGAGTTTTTTAGGGAAGCTGACTCGGGATCATAACGACGCAGGTTTTAATCCCATTGCTCCTCGAGCAAAACCCCCAACCCCAGCAGCTTTATCGTGGCAGCCCAAAGTGCTATGAAATGGAAAAGAACTACATCAAAATTCTAATCCAAAACAATTCTCACACACAGCCGGCCACAGTAGACCTCACAAACAGCAAAAATGTCCCCATGAATCAACACAATGGCCCTTAAACAAAGAGACGGACCAAATTCAGCTCTAATCAGACTGGCTGTAAATTACTCCATTACATGTGAAACTGTGATGAAGTCGGTAGACAAGCGGCCGGGAGATAATACACTCTTACACTCTGTTGCAGGGTTACTAATATCCACTCTGGTCTGGCACTGATGAATGAGATTCCTGGGTTATGTGGAGGTGTATTAAGTGTGAGGTAGGAGAGGAATGGATTCAGAGAATGGACAAAGGGAGATGGGTGATTAACCAGGGCTTGTGTGAATGGTCCTTCCGATATTTATTTCAAACGGGCATTGTTTCACCTGTACTCGCCGGTTGTTTGAATGCCGCGTCTTATTATTCTCGTGGTGGATATCTAGACCCTCTAGGAGGGAGCGCGGGAATTCTTCAGGCAGAAACCGTTTCACCAGGCAATCATTCTCATGCTCTGCTTTACCATTAAGGTTTCTTTGTGGTTTCAACAAAGCTGTTGTTTTATATATCCACTCAGCAGCGATCAATATTTTATCACTCATCTGAATTAAAGCTCAGCCATGAAAGTGTGCAGAGGGTCTAGAGACTGCAGCAGCTGCGGAGAGCTGCAGCGCTACGTTTGCACATGCTGGAATATCAGAAGTCTAGACATTATTCCAACATGCCCCTTTTAATGAAACAAATTATAGAGAAAAAAAAACTCCAAGAGGAGCAATGGACGAAATAGACAAACAATTTTCTTTTTTAAAGGGGCCATGCCGTCTTTTCTAAATTCACACGTTGCTCACGCCCACAATTTCTGTTCCTGTCCTTCACTCGACCCCCAATCATTAGGTGTGTTGAGAACAATATTCCACAGCTCAGACTGTAGTAAAAAGGTGTTCGGATCAATGCTGTAGCTTCCACTGCACTTATACTACATACTTGTAGCGCCACTTCTTCTTCCATCCCCCCTTTCTCCCTGTTGTGTCGTCTCTGTACCTTATCGCTCTACTTTTATTAATAATTAATGCGTAACTAAAGGTCTCCTCTCGCAGCTGAAAGCCACACATTGTGTGACTTGCCTATCTCCGACGGAATAAATTGTTACGATACCTTTGATGGAGGCTGAAATCTGGTTTTATATCTTAACAATGTGACTGCTGATTCCTGCTACAGCTCCTAAAAATCACTAAATGGAGCAGAAAACTGCCAAAACAAAAGTTTCCCAGGAGGGTAAAACGTTTGATCTTGTTAAATTTCTACGTCTACGTTCACACCAAGATTTTCCCTGCACATGAATGCTAACAGAGCAGCTTGACTGTCTGTTAGCTTTGTCATTTATTTTCTGAATGCAATAGTGAGAAATGTAGATACGTTTTCAGAACAGCCACTAATAAACATATAAGATTACTGAAATTACACAGCGTGAAGGAGTTCTAACAAATGTGGCAGTTGAACGATCGACATAGCGATTTAGCGTACCTCTGACTAACAAACTTCGGAAGTCTATTGCTCATAAATGACAAACAGCCTTTAACAACAATATCTTCTAACGTGAGATACATTAGAGAGTCTAGTATTCAACCAATCAATTCTTCTAATGCATGAAAATATGAGTTGATTGCACAGGTCTGACTCATAATGCAAAAGCGCTGGCAACCCTGCTTCATTTAATTTTTTTGAAATACATTTATTTAATGTGTTTTTTTAAAGCGAATCAAGCATTGATCTCTGGATCGAAGAGGATGATTCCTCCACCCGCCTAAACAATCCCATCCTTAATAGTTCATGCTGAAAACCAGTAGTAAGTCATTTCTTAAAAATACAGCTTCTTTATTTCACTCTTGCTTATTCCACTGGGTTATTTTTGTTTGTTTTATTATTGCGTATGAGCACCTGATCGGGAGATAAAACAGAATGCAGTCAGAACAAAAACAAGGTCTTTTTTTTTTTAAAGAAAAGAGTGCTTTTTTTTATACTCAGAGCACATTTGTGTTTTCTCTTCAGTGTGCAAGTGTGTTTCCGTGCTCTGCTTTCAAAGTCCAATTTAAATTTGACTGGAAACATTGACAGCAACAACAATAAATATGGGAACAGGTTTTTACGTTTGGCTGAGCCGGGAAGAGACTTGAGCCAGGAGTTGTTTTTCTTAATGCAGCCAACTCTCATCCAATAATGAATGGAACGGCACATTAAATCACAGTTGTCTGCTGAAATTCTGCCCCTCTGGTTACAATTTTTTCCCATTATTACAACCTTCATTTAACCCCGTTGAGATTAAAAAACACTTTGTCAACTGAGACCTGGCCAACATAGGCACAAAACACAGTCACAAAGTCACATAAATTATGCAATTTAACACAAATTAATGCAAAAAAAAAAAAAAAAGCTCCGAAAAGAGATTTGATTAAAGCCAAATTATCGTGCATTTTGTTGAATCGATTTCAAGTACTCGCAATTTCGATGATTTTCCCCTTCTTTCTTCTTCATCAGTGTGTCAGGTGGTGGTTTTTAATGCAGAAATATCACATCAACAATGACGGCAAGAAGACCAAACAGTGCAGGGTGGAGAAGCAAACCATGTCAACAGCATGGTAGCTAACAGTGCAGCGTACACTCGTTATTTCAGCAAAATAAGCTTTGGAAGTCTGCAGTCAATCTTCATATTATATGTTGAGTCTTTCTTTTTTTATTTATTTATTTATTTATTTTTAGCAGTCTGACCTGCAGCTCTTTACATAGTGAGGTCATTTTAAATGAATGACAAGTTGTTTGTTCTTCAAGAATACAGCGATGACACCAGATATCCTGCACGGCTGATTCCCCTTACATCTAATAAAACAAAGTGCCTTTCAAGCACTTTTAGCAGCCATACCAAGGAATAAAGAAATATAGCATCACAATGTCAGGGCATTACAAAGGAGATGGAACATGTCTTGTGTCTGCCTGTTTAAAGTAAAGCTATTCTCATTGTGACCTCATGGCTATTCTCAGGATGTGAGAGCACCTTCTCAGATCTATAAATGGGCGTCTTATAATGAGTATGATGACACCCAGCAGAAATACTCCTTTGTTTCATCAGGGACGCACACAATCAGATGTATTCTATTCTTCTGTTACAGACACACTATAGGAATGTCCTTTGTTCTTTAGCACTGGCAAATCACCTGTGGGAAACCTTGATTGATATCAGGAAAGTCAGCATCTGAGTCCAGGAAGGAAAACATATAAACTCTGTTATTTCTCTGTCATGCTGCAATTTTCAGGTTTTCTCTCCTGAGGGTTTTCTCTCTCTCTCTCTCTCTCTCTCTCTCTCTCTCTCTCTCTCTCTCTCTTTTTTTTTTTTTTTTTTTTTTTTTTTTTATAAATACTTCTAAAAAATTCATGCCCCGCTCGCCTCCAGCGCTATTACCTTTGAGCTCGGTAGCTCATTCTAAATTACTAACGGCCTGTATATGGTCCCCA
>OMNM01006821.1:22585-45832 GCA_900302745.1 Parablennius parvicornis
CAACTCGATGAAGCACAAGTACAGCCACCAACATGATAACACAACACAATGTGTTTCCTACATATGTTAAAAATATACACCATCCGTCGCCCACACGTTAACTCACTACGACTCACTACGACTCACTACTCACTATAAAGCAGTAATTAGCAATTCTGTGATAAAAGCAACAACTTATTTACCTCAAATTGCAACTACAACTAAAAAGAAGTCTTTATTTCGTTCCTAATAACGCCTTTTCCCCGTCTGAATTGGAGTTTTGAAGCTCTTCTGTCGTGTTTTGCTCAGACAGCGGTCGTCGCCATTTTGCGTCAACAACGGAACTGCGTTTCTTCTTCGCTGGTGCTTAAAGTCATCTTCATCTCCAAACAGCGACACCTATCGAGCGAGTGTCAAATGAACAATTTTCTTAGTTTGTTTCGCCAAATCTACTGTCGGATGTGACAGTTCTTAACACCTTTGCTACTCACTCCTATAGAATTTGATGTAATTGCTTTCACTGATGCAAAGGTGCATAGACAATAATAGCAGCTGTGGTCTCTTCTGAAATCGGACATTATAGCAAGAATGTCTTAAAAAAAAGTTACACATTTTGATAGTTGAAAAGCTCAAATTGGTTAGACTGCAGCAGCCGAAGTGACTGCATATAATTCTCAGAATCAGCATTCACAGTGAAATGTCAATCATTGCCCGGTTAAAAATCTCTCAATGTCAGTATATAGGGTTATAAGATAATAACGTCACCTCTGTGTCAGCAGGTGCTACGTTCTTGTCATTGTCACAATATCTGCACAGTAGAGATATTTTTGTATCGACATATGCAAATTGACAGAATGGAAAAAAGAAACTACTCACCTCCTTTTCAATCTCTTTACAGACATTTACACAGTATTGTGTGAATGCTGGAAGAAATCACACAATTACCTTCCGGTCTTCTGTGTGGTTTTTTTATTACTCACTTCTACAGTTTTTATCCAATTTCTAACGTCAAAATGTGCAAGACTGTATTTCTGCATAACTCTAAGCTATGAAAATACAATTATTGAATTTGCTGTGTGGTTAAAGTTCCACAGAAATGTTTTAAAACCTGCTGATCAGGAAGGTTTTACATGAACTCAAACACAGAAGTTGCCTGCTGGATTCTTTGTAACGCGTCAGCTAACTGAATGACCTCGCATGGTTCATTACTGTCCAGATTAAATCATCTGGTATTGGTACGTTTTCCTGGTATGCTTCATATTCCTACAATTCTCAAGGATGATATCACAGTTTGGGGCCATTGTATGTGAAAATATAATTCCTTAAACTACTTCTTACCAATAGGTGGCACTAGGGTTATGAATGGACATTAGCATATGGATGTGCTCAGGGCATCACTGTATGTTTTGACACACAAGTTTCAAGCAGAATGCAGTATGTAGAGCAGAGTTACACATCACTTCCTGTTTTATTGTAAATGATAGACGTGTATATAATTATGACCATAAAATATAAAATTGACTTATGTGCAAATTTTCATAATGGTTAGACCATATTTAGGCCGTCAAAACTACAGCAGTTTGTGCAGTAGATGAAGAAAGTCAAATAAGTATAAGGTGATTGTGGTATAAACTTCCAGGGGTGGGAAGGTGTTGGGCCTTAGGTTTCTTCTGTGGTTGTGCAGTTTTGTCGGTATAAAAGTTTTTACAACGTTGATGCATTAGCTGATGCAAATAGTTTGATCCATTGTGAATGTGAGGAAGAAAACCCATAAACCACATATTTAGAAGCACATTAAAATTAAATTAAAAAAAACCCGAACAATTTATGAGTCGTTTGTGATGCCGCAAAGATCACACCACAAGGGGGCGCAAAGTAACTAAGATAATCATTTTGATGGGAACAGCCTTGGTTTGATTATCGCGTGATAAATTAGACCGGAGTGCAGTTTAATGTAACTAAATTCCTACTTTGCGATTAAAGAGCAGCAAAATTAACTTTGTGGTGGATAAAAAATTTAATGCTTGAGAAAGAAGCAGCACCGTCTTGATGTAATGAAGGAAGACCTAAGGCGGGTGGGGGAAAAAAAGACGAGTTCTTGTTGTGACAAGAATCTAGAGCCTGGACGACTCCAGTGGATTTATTTTTTGCATTTATCACAAGCACCAAGTAGGTAGTTGTGCCTAAAGGAAACACAGTCCTGATGAGGATGCTGGGTTGATGAATCCCGTATTCAGATGGAAAAAGTTCAAATGGTAACAAACATAAGATGCCCTCTGATGACAATTTGGTCAAGTGAAATTTTTGTTTTTCTGAAAATGCAAAAAAACAAAAAAATGTTTCTTCTTAAAAAAAGGCCAAAACATGTAAACAACAAGAAAACATAAAAGCACCAGACACGATAAAATATCGACAGAACTATAAAGAGACGTTTGAGCCTTAGCACCAGCACACACATCCGCTGTCAGTCGAACAGTCCGGAGATGAGAAGGCAAGTTTGTACCAAAGTGAAGGCCGTGTTGCTTCAAGTAGGTACCAAAACAATAAACTCTGTCAGGAGATCAACGTCTTCGCAGTTTGTAACTCCGTTATCGGGGAGGAGTGAATCGGTCACTTATCGTCCTCCACTCTTCCCCAGTCCTCCCCATCCACCTCTCCATCATCACCATCTTCATCCATGTAATCACCCCAAGTGTCATACACATCCCCTCCCTCGTTCTCCTCCTCGTCCTCGTCCTCGTCGTCCTCCACCTCTTCTATCTCTAACCCACACACCTCCCCGTCCTCCACCTCCCCGTCTTCTCGGTCCTCCTTGGAGGAGGCGGTCGTGGAGAAACCTTTGCCCTCGCTCCGGTCTGTGAGGTACGACTTGCTGGAGGGTACGAAGCTTGAGGTAGCCGTCTTTGTGTTGATGTAGAGGCGCGGAGGAGGCTCTAGTCTGGATGTCGTGGCCTTGCTGGCCGGGTCGGGGGAAAGAGCAGCAGAGGAGGAGGAGGAGGAGGAGGCTCTCCTGGACAACGCGACCACAGAGTTTGTGACGGGCACAGAAAGAGCCCCCGGCCTCGTGGAGGTCATGTTGGGCATGTATTCGCGGATCTCTCCCGGCTCCAGCGGGTCGGGCCCGCAGGGGTCGTGTTCACTGCAGGACAACTTGCCATCGAGCTTGGAGATGAAGAGCATGCCTTCTCGATGCTCCTTGCAGTAAGAGTTGGGACACATCTCACAGAACGAAGCTGCCTCTTTACCACACACGTCACACTGGTGCCACGGACACTCCCATCGACCTGTGGACAACAACTAGAATTACTCTGGGCAGACATGAGAATTTCTCAGAGATTCTGACACAGAAAAAAAACTATCATTTGATGTGGTCAAGTCTGACTCGCGATCTTTAAATGACTAAAATCAGTCCGTCTTTTCAAGTAAAATGTCAGCACTGGATCTTCTTGGGGGTAATATACACCCGAAGAACATCGAATTAAATGAAGAAAATTTTTTTGCTCTTCTTTCGTTGATCATATTGGTTCAAATTTTTGTTAATAGCTGTTTTCCTGCGGGCTATGTGTAGACTCAATGGGCACAGTGGGATTAAACATAAACTTAATGAACAGAAATTATGTGGAACTTATGTCACACAGGAATGGAGGCTCGTGATTATTTTCAGTCTATTGGCTTTATTTCTCAGGGTGCACTGTCAATTGAAATGTTGGAAAATGGTAGTAAATCAGTTATCAGTTGTTTATTAAAACGCTTACTGTTCGAAGCAATCTATGTAACTTCTTCACTACACTTCTACCGAGTTTACATGATCATAAAAATCCGATGACAGGAGGTAAACAATTATCGAGTTAGAGCGTTTTCTTGCATTTCAGAAATGTGATCATTGGAAAAAACCCTGGCTCACAGTCCAATCTCAGATATTTTTCAGGGTATTATGGAGTTGGTAATAAAGATCTGATCCCATCTTGTTGAATATTTAGACATCTATGGCCTTAGCGATGGCTTTGTGGGGAGTTTTCATTATATTTCACATTCAATGTGTCTCCTTTTCACTCCACAATTGCTTCGTCTTCCTCTTGATTTTTTTGCTTTCTACACACGTTGTCACTTATGTTTTCCACATTTTCCTTTTTTGAAAACACAGGTACAGATGGAACGGAATGAAATATATCAGCACCCGTCCGCCTCTACTTGCCTGCAGGTCTCTTGGCCAGGTGGAGACAGTCTGCGTGATAGACCTTGGGACAGCCCGGCTTCTTACAGGACACGATCTGTCCCCCGTCGCCACAGCTGAAGCATTCGTCCTCCCTCTCCTTTCTGACTTCCTGCTTGGACTTTCTTCTCATTGAAACTCTCCTTTTCCCTTCCTTAAGTTTCATTTTATCAGCTGCTGGCTGGTTCTGAAAACCAACAAGAGAAAGGAACTGTTCACAGGACCCCTCAGACTCAGGCATATTAAGAGTTGCGTGGATCAAATATGAAACGTTACCTTTGGTCGAACACCCAGGAAACCGCTACAGTTGGGTGCTCCACATTTACAAGCAGTCTTTCCGTTACCACGACACTCAAGGTTGTAGTTAAAAGTCAGCTCCACACCTACATAAAATAAAAATGAACTCAGGTGTAAACTTTGAACAATTAAATTGCCTTTTCTTTTTTTTTTTTTTTAATTCTACTCCACAAAATAAGATGTAGGCCGTCGCTCAAACCTTGTGGGATGTCTTGCAGAGCAAAAAGTCCCACTCTGGTGTCCCCGTTCACGGTCCACTTCTGAGTCTCACAGTTTGGCTGACAACTGTGGTTCATAAAGCGAGCCTGGTTCCCTTTTGGTCCAGCGTCAATGACCCGGTCCTGCAAGAAAAACAAAACAATTTGTTTCCATGAATCATCCAATCTGAACCAGAACCTCAAGAGGACCAAGTATCTTTGTCTTATTCACTCCATGTTTGTGAGCATCGGGCGCAGAATCACCTTGTCCAGTGTAAGCATGTAGAAGTTACAGATGTCATTCTCTTGAGCGTGTCGGATCCTGGCTCTGCACTCTTCCTCATCTATCATCTCTCCCACATATTCACTCACAAAAGCTCCCTGAAAAGCAACAGGGGGGCGGCAGTTAAACAGAGGACTACAACAAACAATCTCCAAAATCATAAGTCAGATTTTTGTCTTGACAAACCTTCTTGATGTCCGACACGCCGCGCAAGCCCCAGCCGCAGGACAGCGTCCTGTGAATCTCCACAGGTGTGTACTCACGCTTAGTGAAGGCCTGGTTCTGACATCGCTCGCCTGCTACACACACTTGAGGGTGGCACTCGTACATCAACATACGATTTATGCACTCGGAATCGACGCCGCACGGGTTCTCGTCCGAGGCCTTGCAGTTACATCGAGGGATTTCGGACAAATCGGCCGTGAAGATCTGCACCTTCCCAATGGGCCGGTTTACCTTGGACACAATATGGGGGTGGGATTTTAAGAGTACGTTGTTTCAGCAAGTTGACCTTGAGTTAAATCTGTACTTCTGGTGTCGTGTTGTACCTTGACGTGCTTGTATGGAGGAGGTTTCTTGTCATTCTTTCTGTCCTCCTGAAGCTGCTTCATTTCTCTTTCTGCCTGAAGCTCTCGGAACCTCTCAGCAGCTTCAGTCAGGGCTACAAGGACAGACAGGCAAGTGATATAAGCCCCGAAACCACTCACCATGCATAAGAAAGTACTTTCAGATAAACACTCTTGGTGGAAACGCACCTTTCTTGTACACCGCATCAGTGCCTTTGCCCATTTTTTCTATGTTGTGAGTGTCACCCTCCATGTAAGGAAACACTCTGGCCTGGTACGTCCACACAAAATCTTTAGAGCCAAAGAATTGCACCGGGAACTCTCCCACCTCGTGTTTCATCCTTAAGATGTTATTCGGGACGTCTTTGGTAAGACAAACTTCAGCAGGCCACCACCTAAAAGAGTTGAAACAGGCTTTATGAACACTGACATGTACGGCGTTTCATCTGCATGGGCGGCGAACTGACGAAAACGTCATGACCTTACCGATAACGCCCCCATTTGACCCAGAGTATGTCCTTGATGCGAGGTCTCTTTCCAGCTTTGCAGTCATTGCAGAACCAGCTACCCTGTGGCATCTCGATATTCAAACACTCGCGGTGGAATGCAGCCGGACAAGCTTCACAGCACAACAAACTGCCCCCTACACACACACACACGCACGCACGCACACACACGGGCGGTTAGGTCGCCTCCAATGTTTTTAATGGTCATATAAAAGCAATAAGTTGAAAATCGCAATCACAAATGGCTCAAAGTTATGCATTTAATATTCTCAATTTGAAAACAATATCAAAAAGGTATTAACATAAACTCAAATGGTAAAATGAAGCATCTGCTTAACGGTGTAATTTTAGATATATTATCCAAGTGGGAACACTGAAGTAGAAAATAGAATAAAGCACAAAAGTAATTGTTATTAAATTACGCTCTCTTTAGAAACAAAAGCAAGGTGCGTGTTTTGTTGAGGAACTGTACTTGTGTTTTAAAAACCTTGGAAACACAAATACAGTTTGGGTAAAATTTGCAGTCGTTTTTCTTGGGCACAAACTGCATGTTCCTGAACTTCACTGGGAAAGAAGCACAGACTCGCCTTCAGAGCACACGAAGCACCAGCTGACGTTAATGTGCTCGTGGTTTTTGCAGCCTTTACGGGGAGTAAAGTGGTTTGGACAGAGGAAGCCATTGTTGGCAAGCACCAGGCTTCCCGCTGCCATGCAGTTGTCATTGGCGTGATAGGCCACAGGACAGCGCACGCACCGTGCCAGTCGACCTAAAGACACAAACACACTTTAGGGAAACAATCCATAAACCACCTGGAGCAGACCACCATAGAAGCATTAAAAGAAGATTCATTCTAAACTGTTTAGATACCTTCAGCTCTTACGTACAACAGTTATAAAGCACAAATACCTCTCTGGAGCTCACCTTTAGAGCTGCAGGTGTTGAGCGGGTTGGTGATGTGGCAGGACAGACACACGTGCAGAGGGCAGCGGAAGCCTTTGTTATGCGGCTGCGTGGCTGAGTAGGCCAATATACATTCAGAGTGGTAGAACTTCCCACACAGTGGTATCATGCAGCGCTTCACCCCACCGCCAGATTCTTTACACACAAAGCACGAGTGAGCACCTGGGAGGAACACAATCACTTTAAGCACACATCTGAAGTACATCTCAAACTGGAGATATTTTTTAAATAAACGTTTTGAGTTTGATCGGCGAAAGCTAAAGAGTGAAAATACCAGTGGTGCATTCTTGACAGAGGAATTTCCCCCTGGGAGCCGCGGACAGGCCGATGCACTGCGGGTGAAAGGCTCCGTAGCAGTGGCCGTCACACACAAGCAGGTCTCCTGTCCTTTCACACACCTGCACAAACAAATGCTGATTTACCCACCACAAATATAAAATCGACAACAAACCAAGATCTTTTAAAAACAAAAACAAAAAAACAAAAAACAACTCGCTGATAGATCATTTCACCTGACAAACGTTTTCTTTTAAGGACGTAGCTCCTATTTTTCCTTTCACATCGACTTGGGATGAGAGGCCATCGTTTACAGCAGCTGGCAGAATCTACAGAGAAAACATCCTGTGTCGTTTACTCATGGATGCCAAGAACCTTATTATTTTCTACTGATGTTTTGAACAATCTCGCTCACCTCCTGTTGAGGAGTTAGTGTTCCAGTGTGTCCACTTTGTTTCTCTACAGTGCCGCCGGCCTCCATCTCTGCCTTCGGTCTGGGGGTCTTTGATTCCGGGGGGCCGGGCGAAACCTCCTCTGGTTGTACGGATCCGACAGCAGGAGCAGAGGATGTGCTGGCTACAAGCTTCTCTTTCATCAGAGACTCCAGCTAATCAATATGAGATTTGACTGTGTTTATTAGGTTTGACCAGGATTTGATGAAGAAACAAGCTGAGATTTATTTCATCTCTGTAGTACCTGAGTCTTCTTGACCAACACCTTCACCTCTGATGTAATTCCACTGTACCGCCGTATCTCCTGGAGAACCAACAAGATTTTAAAATGCTTAAGGAATAATGAAATACAAGACAAGGGAAGATGATCAAGACAAAACTGTAACCTACTGTCTTCTTTGCAGGAGCATCAGATACTTCTTCTATGGTACAGTCCAGCACCTTGTGCGACAGCTTTCTCGGCCTCTTTCTTTCCAGAGTTGATGATTCTGGCGCTGCAATACAAACTTAACATATTAATCATCCTAATTTTAAAAAAGATGTCTGTATGCCAAACAAAGAGGGGTTGTAATATAATTGGTCGTAAACAAATACAATAAAATCTTGCTTACAAGATTCAGGAGGTAGATTTGTTTCGTCCCCGGTTCCTGCGTCAAAGCAGAGCGGCGTGGCGTCCGGAGACATCGGGCGAGCTACAGGAGAGAGACGGCTCAGAGTTGGGCTCTGGTCCGGCTCTGCCAGAGCCTCGCTGGGCTCTGCAGGCGGGGGTGAGGTAACAATGTCTGGTGTGGTGCTGCGATTGAGAAGCGCCGTCATCCCTGAAGTTTGCTTCAAACAAAAACAGGTGGATGTTTGAGTACACTAAAAATGTCTCGCTGAACACATGGAGTGTCTTTACCGGCGTTGTACTGGTGACATCTAACCATCAACAGAAAACCGTATGTTTTTAAAGAGGAAAAACAAAGTAAACGTGTGCATGTCTGCTTCTGTTGCGCACTATTGTTTACTACGAAAACATTTTTTTAAAATGTATTTACCATTTTGGAAGACTCTGAGGTGTGTTTTTTGGATCTCTTTTTTGGGGCAAATATTTGTTCATACTCCTCAGTTGATTCCAGGAGTCTTTTAGTTGGTTTCCGGAGACGTTTGTTCTCCCAATTTCCTGTGCAAAAGTAAACAACGGCTTATCAGTTACTCAAAGATTTACCATCACCGCGGACAAACTAATCAGTGGCTGTTCTCACCAGCTGTGCTGCCTGCATCTGAAGAGAGCGAGTCGTTCTCTGCGTTCTTCTCAGCTGCCAGGTCGAGATCCAGCGACGCTCTCGCGGCGCAAGACTCCTTCAGCTCGCTCACGACGTCCAGCTTGGTCTCGGCAGACTCCTCAAGCACCTGCCAGCGCTTCTTTGGAGCCAGGGGCGACTCGGAGCGCTTATCGAGGTAGCAGGCCGGCAGACTGGCTGCCGCTAGAGAATCGGATGGGGCATCGGCTAAGTCGGCGTGGCCGCTGACGAACTCCCTGCCGTACGCCATGCCGGCCAAGTCTGAGGAGAGCCCGGGTATGTTGAGTTTCAGTTTGGCGGGCAGCCTTTGCTTTCTCCGCTGCTTGTCCAAATTGCCCGACTGAGACAAAACCAGTAAGTCCTTACAATGGTAGGCGTCAGCTGACATGATCGCTTTAGACCTACTGTTGGTTTTTCCTGCCGTATTTTGGGATATTCTGCATTTCCCCGACTGGCTGTTTTCCAGTTTGATTCCACGACTGAAGCCGTCATAAGAGCTCTTGAATGGATCGACTCCCGTAGAGGTCGGGATCACAAGAGGTTCCTCTTTGATTAGGACAGGCGGCGCTGGAAGCACCAGTGGTTTGCCCTCCTTTTCTCTGGTATCGTGCATGTCCTTCAGGAGCATTAGGAACGTACTGAATTTATAATTGGAATCGGGCTGAAATGAAGTCGACTCGGAGCTACTGCTATCCTCCTCAATAGATTTAAACATTATTTCCTTAACATCCTGAAAAGCATCCATGGGAGAAAGTGAAGAGGAAGGAGAAGAAGATGGAGGATCTGGGACAATGTTTTCCACCTTGATCTCTACAGGTTGCAGATCAGGATCACTTGATCCCACACACTTGGACTTAATCAATGAACCATTACGAATGAGTTTCTTATCCAGCTTCCGAGGACGCCGCTTTGGAGAGGCGTGATTTACCGAGGACAAAGCACCGCTTAGGGGCTTGCAGTGAGGAGGGCGCTCGGTTCGGATGGGAACATTAGCAGTTGTAATAACAGCGTAATCATCAATAGGTGCTTTCTCTGAAGTTGGGCTTGCGGCCAGTGCATCTTTGAAATCGGTCTCCTCCTCTGCTTTAAGAGCCCTCGTCATCAGGCAACTAGTGGCGGGAAGATCCTGAGAGTGCTTTTCACCTGAAGCGTACAACAGCTCAACACAGCTGCTCAAACTCCCCTCAGAGTTTCTTTTTGACATACATTTAGTCCTTAAAACGCTGGAGAAGTCACATGAATCTTTTTCTGTACTCTTTTTAGATTTTCTCGAACCCTGTTCTTTTCTGAGCAGTGTGTTTATGTCCTGTACCGGGGACACCGCTGTGCGTTTTGGACGATGCAGCATTGGTACGGACTCCAGGTCTGCGTACGGCGAGTCCTTTGGCTCTTCTTTCAGTGCACGAGTTGTTGTTGTTGTGGGAGGCTGGCCGGCCAAGTTGGTGGCAGTAGACGGTTCCCTCGATCCACCGACGATGTGGCCAAATATGTCCGATAAGCATTTCTTTTTCTTCTTGCACGTTCTGCTCTTGGCGGCAAGAGCGGCTGAGTTTTTGAAAACATGGTGCTCCTTTCCATTGGTGGGCGTGCGGGGCGAGGGGGATCGAGTCGGGTGCACAGAGGCAGCCTCAGGTGATCTCTCAGTGGGGAGCGTGCTGGGTAAACGTTCGTCTCCATTGACGGATGCTGAAAGTGCACTATTACTGTTGCTTTGTCGACTGGTGAGGAGACACTCGGCTTCTTCCACGCTGACCTTCCATGCGGTCATCAAGCTTTTGGGGATCTGCAAACAACAAAATTCAAAATTTTAAGCAGTGTTCAAAGTAGGTTAACATGATTCTACATTGTACTTTATTAGAAGATTTTACCGTGTACTTGTAGTCCTTGTCCTTCTGCTTGCCTCTCCGCCGCAGGACAGGCAGCTCTTCAAACTGATGGCCTCCTCCAAAAGGGAAAATGGCATTCCCCGGGACCCAGGCGCGCTCAATAACTTCCCCAATCGTCTCCAGGAAATATACCCGGACAGGTCGAGGACTAGGAACTACGACACAATGAGAATAAACACGTCACAGAACTCTATTAATTTGTGCTGATCTACAAGGTAAAAAGCTGAAAAAGTCTTTCATTCCTATTGAAATATTGGGGACAAACGTTACCTTTCATCTTGGTGTGAGTCCCTGGGTCTCCATCACAGGTGACCTGGCAGGGCCACCAGGGTCGTCTGTTAAATTTTGCCCACACCAAGTCCCCATCCAAGTATTTCACTGCAGGGATGGGTTTTTTCTTTGGGCTGTTGGACTAAACAACAAAATAGAAATAATTTAGTGGGGAAAAAAATACAAATTACTCTGAAATACAGCAGTTCTGAATCTGCTTTCTGGAAAAAAAAAAGAGTAGCTTGTTTGAAAACCTGCACAGTGTTCTATACTGGCATCAGGCTTGAACATCACTGTTATTCATCTTTACAGTATCAAAATACAACTTAACTCCACTGACATTGATGTCTAAGAGGTCATTACAGTTGCCCTGATGACGCCTGTTGGACATATAGGTTATACAAAATGTAATAATTAGAACATAAAACATGATTGTTTCTACGTAGACATTTAACCTAAATACACCAGTGCAGCTCTGGAGGTACACATTTTAAATATGAAGAGCTTCAGACTCACATTCGAATTAGTGCCCGCAGGTGAGATGAGTCCAGGGTCAATCGGAGAGGCGAGTTCACCGTCGCTGTCCGACTCCTCGCCCACGCTCCAGTCGCTCTTCATGGTGATTCCAGGCAGAGCGCTGGGACTCAGTGTAGGGTTGAGTTCAGATATCGTTTTGGACATCAGGTTAAACACCGTAGGTTTGTAAATCCTCTTCTCCATGCCTGAGTTGCATGTGCTCTTACTCTCAGTAACAGTTCGAGCCTGACTCAACGTTGGGGAGTGGTGAAAAGTCACAAGGTGATCCCTGTTGGCGTCCTCCTCCCCCTCATCATCATCGTCCTCCTCCTCCTCCTCCTTGATCTCACTGCTGTCAAACAGTGTGGACCCAAAATGCAGGTAACCATTCGGGATCGGAGAACAATGTTCAAAGCTGTCAGAACTGTGAGAGGAGAAGCCATTTCTGCTCACGTCCTGCAGAGTGTCAAAAGACTCCATGTCATCGTTGCCCGGAGAAGGAGGCAACTCGACCGTCGGTGCCTCAAACCCATCGTCGTCGCTGATTGGGCTCGCACAGTGCAAGTTGTTCCGAGGGTGGAGGTCCCTCTCTACGTCCAGTCTACCGACGGCATTGTTCAGGTCCAGGGGTCTCCTCTGCAGGTACCGGTCTGGCTGACTGAAAGCCAGTAAAGTGGGCTGCTTGAGGCTGGAGGTTGGCAGTTGAACGGCAGATGCCTGGCTGGGTCCTCGCTTTGCAGTGCCACACTGGTTTCCAAAGGAAGTGCTCACGAGGCCATTGCGGGGCCTCTGCGGTTGGCTTGAGTCGAACACTGAGCCCACCCTCAGACCCGGTCTGTAGGATCGATTCATGTTGTCATGTCTATGTCCTGTTGGGGGGTGGCAAAAGCAGGGTTAAACAAGGGAAATAGGACATTCAAGTTTCCATTAAATACAGTCTGCTGGGTTGTTGTGATTTGTAAACAAAACAATAAAAGAAAGCATGTTGACAGACGAATGGATACATTTCAGAAATAGTATAGTGGCAATCACTTCCAGTCCGATTGTAACCTAAATACACGAAAGAGCACACCAGCCTATGTGCGCACACACACACTCACTCACTCACTCACTCACTCACACATACACACACTCGCACACTAATAAGCCGACATTGCATGGCCTCCATTCTGGAGGCCAGTCGGACAGCAGAAGACAAAACACACAGCCACTGGTCCGCTGCGATCACACATTTCATTCACAAACTATTAGAAAACATCGCCGCTTTTGTCTGGAGAGTGTGTTTCAGCATATGGCCAACTACTACAGTGCAGGCAAGAGCTGTGGTGGAGCTGCTGACACCCAGCCATCACACCAACAGCCGCACACCGACATAGGAAGCTACTGTTACAAAAAAAGAAGAGAGGAGAAGAGAGGGACTGATCGCCACTACAAGTTCACTGCACCATCAACATGTGGGGAAAACGCGACAGAACTCACCATTTGGAGGGTCGGTCAGCGTGAAACCAGCCGCGGATCTGTGACCAAGTGGCACAAAGAGAGTGTTTTTCTCGGTTTGTGGGAGCAGAGCTGCACAATCCCAGCAGCAGCAGCGGCAGTAGCAGCAGCAGGCCGAGGCTCGGCTCTCATTCTCGACACTTCACCGCCTCATCAACGGCGGCCCTCAGGAAGGAGAGGACAGAAAAAAAACACTGTCACCTTAAATACAAAATAAAGTAAATCTCCGGTCCGCTGCAACATCTCACAGCGGCGAAAGGCAGCGTGCCACAGCCGGGTCCCCCTGAACAGCCACGGCGGCTTATTTACAACATGGTTTTGATGCCTGCTGTCGAAGTGCCCCCGGTTATGTTAAAACAAGCCCCAGACTGACTGTGTTGGTGAGCTGCAACCAATCGGCACTGCTACCCAACCCCCCGTCTGCTCTGCACAGGGCCGTGACACTCACCCCCAGCACGCGCGCGCACACACACACTCATACACACGCACGGATACACCAGCACGCTCATTGGCAGCACACGCGCATACGCACGCACGTATGCATCCAGGTGAAGTGTTTTTTTTTTTATATATATATATATAAAGTCATTGATAAATAGTAATATTGGCCAATTAACAGACGTCCCCGGTGTTTTTATAAGCAGTACTCATTAATGGCCATTGTTAGGCTGCAGTAACAGACCCGGGGCCTGTATCGACAACACGCAGCCGTCACAATGCGCTTTAGGAAACCACACACGGCCTCTCTGGTCAGACCTGACTCCGTGCGCCATGTTGCCTCTCCATACACACACATACACACACACACGGCACTGACATGAGGAAATAGGCCGCTAGGCGCTCAGGAAAATAAAAGAAGACGAGGCTGGTTCGGTGTAGTTAGTTCGCGCGGTTTCAGCGCTCGTGCGTCCCCAGCGTGTCCTCACATAACACGCAGGTTTCTGTTGGTGCGCTCTTAAGAAAACCACACTGAAAACGCGCAAACTTACCAAAAAATAAAAGGCTCACCAGGCTCGACGCAGCGGGCCAATCCTGAAAGATCAGACAAAGACAAAGCACCTACATGCCGACGTGACAGCCGGTGAACTTATCTCCCTGTGCTGGCTTATAGGAAAACACGTCGTGGGTGTTTCACCCTGATCCTTTCCCTAATGTCGTCTTGGTGAATAATCAAATCGAAATCACAGAGATAACTTTATTCACCCACCCTTATTAGATTGTCTTTACATGAATTAGTAGCGTTATCACATTTGAATCAGCACTTCTCTGAAGAACACAGTCTACAACTGAAAGTGGGAAAAGTTTACATAAGTAGGCACAATAATAAAATGTTATGAGACGCATTGTCTGGGAACACAAGCCCTCTTGCGTCTTCAAGCAGAACTACAAGCTTTTGGCAGGGTGTGAAAAAGTTTATTTTGGTTTCACATACAGTACATGAGCGTTTATTACATATTTCACAAAGCATCTTTCCTGTTTTATTAAGTCAATTATCAGTTTATCAACGTACATATAAAATTCTAAGTGCTTATTAAGTGATGTAGACGGAAACAGGCTTGTACTATATATAATCAAGAGGATATTTACATAGTGCAGAAATGAGTAATACTGTGTTGAAAAGGATATCGCACGTAGTTTTTAAAGTATTGAGATGATTTGCATCGAGAATAGAAGTTCTGCAATGCACTCATCCGCAAAGCAAAACACAAACTGGACAAGACAACAAGACACAAAGGACAACTACACACTGACATAATTCTGTTCAAGAAAAAGTTGATTTGAAGGATTGTGTGTACCAAAATGTTTATGAATTTAGAAAAGGTTACAAGAAAACAGTCATAAGAAATGCTCTACAACTCAGAAACAAAATAATTTGAGAGAAAAAAGAGAACTTTCCTTTAAAGTTCAAACCACAAACTGATAAATATCATTTTTGCTTATACTGATAGTTTATAAGCATGCATCTCAGGAGAACTGGAATAACATACTTTGAATTCACTCGTCAATTGTGACTGAATGACGAGAATGTCAAACACTGTATGGTGAGAAGTCAGACTGAGCCATCACAAAAAAACAACAAACAAAACATTTCTTTCTGCCAACATTTGAGAACTTGCTCATGCAACCAAATGTTTCTCAAGTCCTGTGGAGACAGCTGCTGAACTACTGGCTTCATCCACTTTCAGACTGGGCTCACAGAGGTCTCTTTTCTCCATCATAGTGTACGGGAATGGTGGGACATCACAGCTGGTAAAGTCCAGTTTCTTAGGAGCGCTGCAGTTGTTAAAGTCAAATTTCTTGGTGGCGTCACAGCCTGACTCTAGCCTCTTGAGCCGAGTGAGACTCTTGATGCTGCCGGGGGGCCTGCCGGGGCTGACCTTATATCCTGCAGCTTTGGTTGTTCCTAAAGGTCTCCCTGGGCTTGTTTTGAACCCGGCCGCTCGAGTCGTCCCGAGTGGACGCCCCGTACTCGTACGGTACCCGGCAGACTTTGTTGTGCCCGATGGCCTTCCTCGCCGCCCTGATTTCACTATGCCCTTCTTTTTCTTTGAGCCTTCGGGTCCTGGAGCCTCGCTGCCCCTGATTCTCACCGTCTGGGCGGGGAAGTCACTCTGTGTGTCTAGCAGTTGACATGCAGTAGTTTTGTGAAGTCCCTGTGGCAAAGGGGCAAGCCCAGCGAGGGACAGCTGCAAGCCTGGGGTAGTTGGAGAGGGGTAGAATTTGCTGGATTGTGTGCTACATAAGTCAAAGTGGCTGGCCGGGTGACAGTCCTCTGCCAGTCCACTCATGCAAAAGTCATTGCTGCTGGTGGTCACCTGATGCATCATTTTCTGTGGAAGCACAGAGAAAAACAGATATTAGACAAACAAGACAGATATACTCAAACAAACGTGGACCCAATTTCTGATAGTGGAGAAAAAAAAAAAGGAAAAAAAAAGGCCTGTTAGCGATGCAACACGGGACATTAACAAAGAAAGCCCAAAAGTCCTTTTAATTTTTACTCTTAGCTTGCAAAAAGTGCGCTATGCACAAAAGAAGCAACATAAAGGGCTACCACCGGGGAATGCGCGTCTTTTTCAAGAGAATAAACGAACAGTTCGTACCTTATTTGTTGTTGGATGCTGGACGGGAAATGGTTAATGTGGAAACGCATACACTTCCCTCCGCTGGCAGCCACAACATCTTTCAGAAGACGCTGCACAATCTGCTCCCTTCGCCTCTTTACTATCGTCTCAAAGCGGGGCTGTGATTTCTGCTGCCTATTTCATGCTTGGATAATCCCGCACGCAGAGCTCTGGATGAGAGTGGCAGCCATTTTCGGCCGGAGGAAAGAGAGAAAAAAAATTAATAAAACAGTATGCGTCAACAGCGCATGCGTAGAACGAGGACCCCATCCAGGAAACGTGGAAGCAGAGTTGTGACGCAATATTTCTGCAAAATAAAGATCCTATCGAACAAAGAAAACTATCAACCTGCGCCTCGGCTCTTTTCTTACACTATAAGGTAATAATCATATAGCTCCTGTAGCTACACAAGGGCTGGTTCATTTCTGATAACCAGCACACTACTGATACTGGATGTTATAAAACACATGTGTATAGTGAGACAGTGACAACAGAGACTTTCCATTTTTGTAGTTTTATTAACATCAGACACTGGATTTATTGAGCAACCACAGTGCTAGAGCAGGTAGCAATATACATTGATCGACGTTCCTCCCCCAATGGTGGTCTTTGCAATTTCAGTCCACGGAACTTAAGAGTCCTTGATGATCTTGGTCAGCTTCTGGATCTTTGTTTTGGTGGACATGTCCACATACTTGTCACCAATACTGACAACCATGCCCCCCAGGATTGTTGGATCAGTCTGTAAAAAGACAAAAAATTTACACATTAATGATAAAAAAATTCTAACATGGATGTTTAGTCATCAATTTAGCTCCAGAATTATATTTATCCCCTTAAGTGAATTATTATGAGTCGGCTCCTGTGAGTGCATCTGTACCGTACCTTTGTTTCCAGCTGGATAGTTTCACCCTTCTGAAGAAAGCCCTTAAGAGCCATTTTCAGCTCAGAAAGATTCGCTTCATCCAAAGGCTGAAATTGATTACAAAAAATTCAAGTTGTTGTACAAACAATAGTTTAACAAAACTTTATTCTTTAAAAAATATACAACAGAAAAGACATCCCCTCCAATACCTGAGCAGTAGTGACAGAGCAGAGCACCTCTCCACGGTGGGCACTCATCATCTTTCCAAAAGCAATGATCACATCGGGAGTTAGAGAGAGACGACCATTGTCAGCCAATACATCTGTTGAAGAACAAACATGGCAAAAGTAAGACCTGGTCGGGAAAGATCTGCTACTATTATTGTTCCCCCCCCATCTTACAATTTGGAAAAATAATATTATCGAAAAGGCAATCCAATCCAACAACCTTTATAAGATGAATCAAGATTAAAAAACAGAGTTTAACCACACTGAACAATGTCCATTGCCTCTAGCGTGACAGGCCTCCCCTTGGTGGCGTAAACGTTTCATGGGAAGTGTGTGTGTGTGTGTGTGTGTGGGCAGTAGCAGAAAATAAATGTCTTTTAAGTAGAATTTTTTTTTCAACTTAATTTTTGAATAAAAATTGTGATCAACAGAGATATGTGAAAAGTATTGCAATGGTGATAATAGTGTGATAAAAACAAACATTTATGTGCAAGATTGTTTTTGTGCTTTGAAACACGGGCATCTGCATTTTGTACTAGTGGTGTTTCACAAGCAATGCCAAGTGTGTTTTTATTCTTTTTCCCTTGATTCGTGTACTTCTCACTTCTTTCACAACATTTGTAATGCACAATTTGATATAACAATAACAGCTGCAAATCATACATAAAAACTACTAGTTCTCATTAAATGCCTCCAAACAGAACAATAGGACTTAAGATCCCACCCCCAATGCATCTCAACTGTTGTAAATAATTGCATTTAATAATGTGAAAATCATAAAATACAGCACTCATTACAAGCTGCCTTGGAACAAAAAAAAAAACATGCTGTACACCAGTTTGTGGGTGTAGGAAGCAAAATGATTGAAGCTATATTCAGAGGGCTCCGGCTTTACTGTGGTAAATGTGAAATACAGAAGTTCACCTGTGTTGTTTGTCTGACGAGCAAGAACACCCAAATTATATTTGAAGGAAAGTGCTTTTTCTGATCAGACTTTGAATTTTTTCACAGTACCTACCCGGTGTTTCTCAGTACACTCTAAACTCCTCCCATCATCAAATGACAAGCAGGTTTTCTGAATTAGTCAGATGTGCTTGCGGGTCACTGTCTCTTTGTTTAAGCCCAGGTTAGTGACGGACTGGCAACCTGTTGATGATGAAACCTACTTGGTGCTCAGGATCAGTATGGACTGGCTCCAGCCACAGCAGCCTTAACCAGGATAAACTGGTTGGAAGGACAATTTCAATGTTCTACAGCAAAAAATTAATTCTGCTCCACTCAAATTTCACACCCACTGTACCAGATCAGTTTGAGGGAAGGGAACCAATCTTAATATATTTAGAATTAGCTCATGTACTTATGAACTCTCTGAACAATCTTCTGGAAATCAAGCAAACTGTAAAATGTGGATAACTGGGTAAATGATCCCCATCAGTAAACTGGACATAGGTGTGTCATGTTCCTCATTCCACTCAGTAATAACATCGCTATAAAAGACTTGTACAGTGTACTGGGAGACTAGTGGTTAGTTGGTTTTAAAATGGTGATAAAACACCAAAAAAAAAAGTCAAAAATTGAATGACACAAAATAAAGCTCTATAGAAGCATCTGTGTCGTGTTTTATTACCACAATATCATAATGACACATATGTCCAAATGCACATAGGGTCACTGAGACATGGTCAGTAATCAACTCACTGATGAGGTTGATGGTGATGGGTGTAGCCTTAGCCTTTGTAAGAGCATCAGTAAAGGCCTTCTGCTTGATGCTGCGCTTTACGTGAGGGTTCATCAAGATACCGGACATTTTGGGATCCTTGATCATTGACTGTGAAACAAGATGGCACACAGTCAGGGGCCGAGTTAGACACTGGAGGACAGACAAGGCAGCATGAAGTGGCACAATTACCCAAACATTAATACTGATTAAATCATTACTGCAGTTGCTCATAATCAGCACATGCATATCTAAGATGATCAATGCCTTTAAAATTATATGGAGAAGATCTCAAAATGTACATTTGTGACAAAGGTTTTCCTATAATAAATGTTGATGCACATTAGGGATCTGGTATTTCTTGTCTAATAAACTTACTGAAACTTTTCCCAACTCCTTCTCCACTTGGTCCAGCTTGTTCTGCTTACTGGCAGCTGAGAACAGAGCAGTGGCATAGCGACCCTCCACTCCGTACACCTGGATGGGAGGCTGGACACAAACACACACAAACACAGTGAACTAAACGGTTTCCGATTTACAGCAAACTGATGATCGGCCGTGCTTGAGCGCTGTTTGACAGATTGTTACCTTGACCAGTTTTGAGACAGGTCTGATGACAGACGTGCTGAACTGGCGGACCTGGAAAAGAACAAAATCACAGTTATAAACGTAGAGATATGGAAATGTGTGCCAATAAGCTCGCGGCACGCTCGATACCGTTGACTGATAGACTGTTAGCTCGTAGGCTAACATGTTAGCAGTCATTCAAGTGCAACGACTGTTTTGGATAAATTGGTTATTTAGCTTTATTTCCTGACCACCAAATGGAATGCGACATATAGTACGGCTTTAACCCTGTGAAAATAAGGTTCTGTACCATCATAAAATTTATACATTTGCATAAAAATTATTGAATGTCTTACCTGCTGTCCTAGCATGTGTGCTGCCATTTTCTCCTACAGCTGTCCAGAGTGGAACGACCCACTGCGCATGTGTATATGAGAGAGGGGCCGGGGCTTATGGGTAATGTATGGGTAGTGTAGTTTTACTGCATTCTAACAGGAAGAGGAAAAACTCCCCAATGGACTACAAAAGTAATGCTGCGTTTTGACAAATATGCTTTCTGATTGAAGGATGAAGCTCAGGTGACACTTTAAGATTCACACGACATATATAGACATTTCTCAGACAGAGATTCCTTTGTCTTATGCAGTTAACACATCAAACAATTGCCGTGAAGCTCTGTTGTAAATTTAGGTGGCCAGTTGTAATTAGTATTATCATATGTAATTGTTGTAAATTATGCCTACGGATACAGGCAAAAATCATGAATATAATGTATTTGTGTGGCTGCATTTCTTAACTTTCACTACAACTGCTGCTATACTGAGGGATATCTTTCTGAAAATCCCCTTGTCCACAGCATAGTTTTAATCCCAGAATGTATCACGAGACATGTGTTTATACGACTTTATTTCATTCTACTAAGCAAGACAAGTGTTATAACTTGTACATTAAGGCACACTTGACCCGACCCCCACATCTCGCCTGCTGATGTCGCCTTTGAGCTCTCTGGCGCCCCCTTTGTGATATGTTAGGTAGCAGGCAGATCTATGGCTGAATCCCACCTGACTGGGCAGCAGGTGACACCCTGCGCAGGTCACCTGTTCATCAATGATCAAACATATACAGAGACAAATACCTTTGATTGCATGTTTTTGGACTTTTAGATGAACCGGTAGAATCTGGAATAACCCACACGTGGGGAGAACATGCGAACTTTGTTGTGAACGGGCCCAAGCCTCAAACCAGCCCAACTTTTGAGATCAAAAACAATAACTGCACCAGAGCAATTTATTAGGCGTAATGTCGGCGCGGTGACGTCTTTGTTTAATAAGATACAGCCTTCACATGCTTCTACCGTCTCCGCCATGGTGATCACTGCGTGACCTTGGCTGTAGCACAAGGAGAGCCGCATCATCTGCGTCTCATGTGAGCTCAACTCTTTAGTAAACCGTAATAAACTGCAGGGACGCACTGGACAGTGCAGTTGGCGCATTCATTTTCGCGGAGCGCACAACAGATGCACGCGCGCAAATACGCACGCACTCACGCACGCACGTAGAGGCGAGTGAGCAGGGAGCTTTTTCGCTGGAAGACGTAACGGAACCGGGACACCGACAGCGAGAAGATTTCTGGAGGATTTGTGAAGCTGGTCGGCTCATTAGCTGACTGCCGCGAACCAGCCATGGACGACAAGTCTTTCACCAAGGAGCTGGACGGATGGATCGAGCAGTTGAACGAATGCAAACAGCTCACAGAGAATCAGGTCAAAGTCCTCTGCGAAAAGGTATGGGGGTTTGCGCAGGGAGGGAGGCGAGTTATTATCATGCTGCCTTTAAATGCTTCTTACATCGAGGTTGATCTAATTGATGTATCTCTGGCGCTGACGCCTGTTTTCGGCATGTGGCCTTGCGCTTGGAGCACAGCACCATTTGGCTGCAGCTGCATGCAGCACATTTCTAAAGGAAAGCACTGGCCAAGAAGATGGAGGGGGGTGCCTGCGAATATGTTTTCCCTAGCTACGCCCACGGTTGGTGCTTTTTCACCACTGGAGAGCACTGGCAGCAGTAAACTCACCAAATAATCTGCTGCATACCTGACAATCTGCAATAGATCCTGTTTTTTTTTTTTTGTTTGCCTGAATTAGCACTTGTTTACAACGCACACACACTGTGCACGCCCACCCAGCACCATACTGGTGTTACCTGTTAACCATCCTCTTCCTCTCTTCTTCTGCTTTTGCTTGACAGGCCAAGGAGATCTTGACAAAGGAGTCAAATGTGCAGGAGGTGAGATGCCCAGTGACGGTCTGCGGAGACGTTCATGGGCAGTTTCATGACCTCATGGAACTGTTTAAGATCGGTGGGAGGTCTCCAGACACAAACTACCTCTTCATGGGAGATTATGTTGACAGAGGGTACTACTCTGTGGAGACAGTTACACTCCTGGTTTCTCTTAAGGTAATAAACCACTGGAGCAAGTCGGCTGCATCTGAGATGTGACTTTGTGAAGGGAACATATTGATACTGCTCAGCAATTATTGTGTGTCTTTTAATTCATTTAATTGTTCTCAGGTACGGTTTCGTGAACGAATCACAATCCTCAGAGGGAACCACGAAAGCAGACAGATCACGCAAGTTTATGGCTTTTACGATGAGTGCTTAAGAAAATATGGAAATGCAAATGTTTGGAAGTACTTTACAGATCTGTTCGACTATTTGCCGCTCACTGCGCTGGTAGACAACCAGGTAGGAGTAGTCATATGTGACATGTCGCACAGTCATTGGGACTCTGTTATTTATTATATCCTCTTTATTTTTGGCTTTTTTATTTTTTTTAAGATATTCTGCCTCCATGGAGGATTATCCCCCTCAATAGACACACTGGAACACATCAGAGCGCTGGATCGCTTGCAAGAGGTTCCTCATGAGGTATTAGTGGTCTATTTTCAACTGGATATTGACAATTCTCCACATTTACTGTTTTTCCATAGAGTACATGTATGTTCAGAGGGAATATTTAGGGATTAAGGGGATATAGCACAACCAGCAGCTTTATACTGATTTATCCTATCCATCATGCACATTCAAGAAAAACAAATGACTATGTGCAAACTGGGAGGACAAACACAGTACAAACTCTAAAAGGTACACACAATGTTTCATCCCCTCATCCTTTAGGGTCCAATGTGTGACTTGTTATGGTCAGACCCAGATGACCGTGGGGGCTGGGGCATATCACCCCGTGGAGCCGGCTACACATTTGGGCAGGACATTTCAGAAACTTTCAATCATGCAAACGGCCTGACTTTGGTTTCGAGAGCCCACCAACTGGTGATGGAGGTACCCATTTTTTTCCTTTAAAGCAGTTTTGCAGATGTCGACCTGACTGTGCATGCAGTGACATGGAAGATAACATGTAAGTGATCTGTTGATCGTAGGGCTATAACTGGTGCCACGACCGCAATGTAGTGACAATCTTCAGTGCACCAAACTATTGTTATCGTTGTGGAAATCAGGCAGCGATCATGGAGCTTGATGACACATTGAAATACTCCTTGTAAGTCAT
>OMNM01006825.1:7201-19731 GCA_900302745.1 Parablennius parvicornis
CAAATGTTGCCATTGAAGTATTTTGAGATTTTTGGACACTTCTGGATGTGGCTTATTCAGACCACCCAGAAAAAAATATAACAAGTGCCGAGTCAAACGCTTGATTCCATTTGATGCTAATAAAATCTTTCCACTCGTTCATTTAATTATTCATGTTGGTTGCATCAACATTTATTTCCCACGTAGTCCATTTCAGAAATTCCAACTACATAATTGAACTCGTTCGAAAGCCAAAAATGATCGCGACCCCAAAACAACAAATCAAACTATTAGATAAAGTGTTTCAGAACCTGTGTGTGTTGTAGTAGTCCATGGTCTCTTTGTTTATCTTTTTTAGTCTGGTCAAAGGTTTTGTTTACTCCCTCCTCCTGCCTGAATTACAGACTCACTGGAAGTATTTTTCTGCATGTACTGGCCATGAAATATGACCTGATCTGCATCCAAGTCACAAATATAAACCAATGAAATGTGCTTAACCTGATACAAACAGTTATCGATTGAACTTCAGACTGAACTCCTCAAATGAATTTTTGTACTTATGACTTGGAGGCACATCTAATCGTATTTTCTGAATTCATGACGATAACTTGGATTTTTCACGGTTCTGTAACTTTCCTTTGCTTCTGGATGTGTTACAATGAAGATTGGGGATTGACTGACCCGCATGCTGCAGCTTATCAAAGGGTCCCCTGCACAGAAGCATTGTGTTATCTTGCTCTTATCTGGCTCTAATGGTTAATGACCTTGGATGGGAAGTGCCGCAGCACCTTAAATCAACATTTAGTAAAATAGAAAAAAAAAAGTTTTAAACATTTTTTTTTGTTTATCTTTAAAACATTTTTTTATGATGTATCATTTGATTCAGGCCATTGTGTTTCACCATCTGTCATCCGGGGAGTCAAAAGTACTTGAAGTGCTTCCAAAAAATTTCCAATCTTCACAACGAGTAAAAAGCAGCAACAACATAACTTAAAACTTCAATAGAGGTTTTTTTAATGAATTCTGTTCAAATTCCATCGATGGCAGCAGACCCTTCATGAGCTGCCAGACTTGAACTGGAGTTCACGTACAGGACTTTTTGCCTTTAGAAAATAAATCACAGGATTGTTTAAACTGTAGTCATGTGATTTTTGACTGTTTGCTCTCTGACCTTCAAAGTCTATATATCACATTTCTGTGACTACATTTCTACTTCACTGATCTTTAAAATTGAAGGTTTGGGCTTCAAGGCCTACGAATTTTAATGTAAAAATAGACCAAATGTTTAATTTCCAGGTCCTCGATGTGCTGACACTTTCCTCATTCTTCCTGGGCATTCACCCACATCGGTAGTCGTAAAACTCGGTCTAAACTAACCTCTCGATTTCTTTCTCGTCCGCAGGTTATGCTGCCCAAAAGCTGTCTGAGTCCCAGTGAGAAAGAGAAGGGCTAAAGCCACATCGGTCCAAACCAGTTTTTCAGCGCCTCCACAGCAGCGACTCCACTGCAGAGCCATGAGCAACCCAGGCGCACCCAGCCAGGTCACGGACGCCGTGGCATCAGTTATTCACGGCGTAAGTCCGCACATAACGAAGGCCTCAGTCCTCTGTGTCAGGTCAGGCCTCCGCATGATCAAACACATGAGACAGAGTCTGTGCCCTTGGTGGTAAATCATATTAATGTTCCGTGTAATAAGAATGATCCACTCGTCACTTCCTTGGCACACCTCGGGTGTCCTATGTCCACAAATCCCCGTTGAGAGAAAACTGACACAAATCAATTGAAGAGATTATAACCAATGATATGCGCAGTTCACTTGTGCAAATGTAAATGCTGAAATTTGGACCTTGGGACACACCAAAATACTACCAAAATAAGATTAACATGTCGTTGTAATGCAACTCTGGTGCAGTTTGATGAGGGTCTGTTTTAAATCTGAACCAAGGACAGAGCAGTTTTATCCTATCGTGATGTGCAAAATGAAGGAATTTCTGTGTAGCTTCTTGTTCCAGCAGTGGAAGGTTAAGGTGTCCGTGCCTGATCAATGATGTGGAACAAGTTGCTGTAACCTCCACTGAGATGTTTGTCAATGGGCGTCCCCACAGGGTTTGTGGGCACGTTAAAAACACAGCAGAGTCAAAAATACAGAAATATTTCAGAATTGGGGGGGAAGACTGCTGTCACTTGCCGTGCTGCCATGTTGCTGGTGATGAGGCTTCATGTCTGAAGCTGCAGCTCAACACTTGTTTCACTTCACATTCCCTCTGTGCAGGATTTATGCTGCCTCAGCTTCCTCTTGACTCTCTGGCATCGTGGTGTATATTTTGGACGGCGTAGGTCGTTCCATTGCTGTGGGCGTTCAGATGTAGTTATAAGCAGTTGCCTTTAAACATACAGCAGTAGAAATGTTCAGAATAACTCTGAAGACTTACGGATCTGCACAGAGAGTTGCTTATTAGACTCCTTGAGAATGTCAACAGTTCCACAAATGAAAAGGTTTCCTTCCTTTTTTTTCCTGTATGTTAGACGGCTGCCACTGCAAGAAACAATAAATTCATGTTGTCACATAATGAAAAAACGAATTGCAAAGCCCCCCAAGGGTAGTCACTATCCAAAGAAAGCAGTAATCTTAAGGTGGTCCAGCAAAAAGTATTACAGGCCTAAAAAAAACAATCCACCCCTGATTCCTCTCATTTTGCTAGATTTTGAGATGGGTAGTGACTTCTTGGAATTAATATTTTCAATTAAATGCCTGGGAATCATAAGGATTGTGTCTTTATTAACTGATTTACCCATCTATCCCAGCAGCGCTCAGGCTTCTTCAGTTAAACCCCCGAGGGGCAACTCATATTACTAAAAGCCCATTGCTTACTTAGGTGGAAATCATATTTTAGCACAATGGAAGTAAATAAAAACAGATGTTTTCACTTCCTGAGAACCTGTAGAGGCTACTTATGGCAGATTTCTGATGAGATTTCCTTGTTATAAAATTACTGACCAAGTGATTAGTACTATTCAAACGACATTAATTCTTATTCTTCATCCACTAAATTGCCCATCACAGCAACACAGATCGAGGAAATGCCTGCTTTTCCCTGATTTAGCATTTTTTTTTAAGTCAGCAGCTTCCTCTGAAAGGTTGCACAACACCGCGACAGTGCTGACAACTACTTCAATTACCTGCATGAAACCTAAGTGGGTGACATCCTTTTCACATGTGAATAACTTTAGTGTTGTTTACACACTCTGGATTAGCTGGCGGGGGTTTCATTTCCAAGTATTCGAATTCAGATGGGGAACCATGACACGTAAAAATTGTCCAAGCATCAATCTCTTTGGAAATATTTTGTCATGATGTATATCTTCTTCATTTCAATTACAAAATTTGCCTTGTTTTAAAAGGTCAAAACTTTTGGTATTTAGATTTTCTTCTGGTTGCGATATCAGTAAGTCTTATTGACTGTCATTTGCAAGACAGTTAGCTTCTGTAAATCCAAATCAGAGTCCGTCTTGACTATAATAAGTGTTTCCGGCACGTAGCCTGGCCATCAAGAAGCTCACTAAAGATAAAAATGTTTGCGCTTCAACAGAACCTCTGCAGTTATTGGCTGTCCGCTTGGCTCCAACTCAACCAAGTTAATTATTATCGTTTTAACAATGTCTGCATGTGTGGCCAGTGAGAGGGCACATAATTCAGTTTAGATTATTAAGGGCTAACATTGTGAAACTAACTTTGACTAATGACTTCTTCCTGCCCCGGAGAGCTGCCCCTGGTCATGTGACAGGGGCTAACCGAAATGGGAAACGGCTTGCTTTCCATAAAAGTGACCGGCGCTTCAAGACCTTTAATGTTTTGACACTGGATAAAGAAATATAGCCGTCTTGTCACAGTATATCACATGCATGTGGTATTATGGACTATCTATATTCACCTATGGTGAGTTTGTTGAACATCGAAAGTCAAGGTAGCGTGTGAGTCCAAAACATGCTTTCATTTTTCTTTAAAGTGTTTATTTACTTTGATCATTTCCCAGCAATCATAAATGTTTGACTTGCATGTTTCTATATGTGGCCTGACTTTGGTCCTCAATGTATGTTTAACTTCAACACGATCTCTGAAGCTGGTTAATGTTCAGTCTAGCTCCTGTACTTTTCAGATGCACTTTTTCCTCTGTCAGCAGCTCAATTACTTTTTTTTTTTCTCTGAAGCGTTGGCGATTGGGTAATTATTACTTCTTAATGTTGGCTAATGTAACACAAGTCACACAGTCACCCTTCTAATATCTGTGACTTATGGAAGGTTTCTTTAGAGGAGACCTTCTGCATATTATGTAAAGTCTAAAACCTGTGAATCATCTTAGGAAACATCCCAGATTGTATTGAGGGGGGACAACTTGCCACTCATGGTGTGAAACTGACAAAAAAAAAAGTTCGTGTTTTCTTGTTTCTCCCCTGGATAGAAATCTGAGAGGTTATGGTTGATTGCAAAATGAAATGCATTAGAAACTAATAATAATTCTGCTAAAATCCATTGAGACAAGTGTTTTCCAACCATTGAACCATCAAGTTTTTGTTTTGATAGGACTTACTATTGTTATGTTAAGGGATTTGGCTTTTATTCCCCCTTTTTTTTTTTTTTTTTTTACTTCTTGTTACTGATAATTGCCCCTTTTATAAAGCTTCTTGTCTGGAATAGCCTTTAGCTGCTTGAGCTAACCTGTCCAAAATGTCTTTCTCTTGACTGGCCAACTCTCAGAAAGCTTTTCTTTTCATGGTGCTCGACCAAATGACTTGCTGCAATTAGAGCTTGTAATTTGACTCCAGGCTCATTGAGCTTTCACTGCTTGTTGTTGCTGCTGCTGTCTGGAACAAATGCCATGATGAAGTCATCTCACACGAACCTGCTTCAAACTACGGCTCACGGAAGCTTCTGCTCTTAAATCATGTGTTTAGTTAAAATAACTATTTAGCTTTTTATGCACTTTTAATGTAAGATTCCAGTTTCCTGTGAAAAAAAACAATCAAAAGTATTGTTGGTTAGTAGCCAGTTAGCTTAGCATAAAAAACAAAACAATAAACTTACAACTTCCTACCCAGCCCTGCTTGATAAAATCCACATACCACCAATTCTGCAATTACAATGAATACATTACAACTGGAGCTTAATTCCTCTAAAAGCTACAGATTATTGCTTTGCAAGAGTTACGTTGGAAAATATTTATTGCGCATTAAACAAACAAACTAAAAAATAAAACAACTCTTGTGGCAGGTTGCATCTTTTGCAGAGTCTTTTGAAGGTCAAGTAACCTCTTACTTAGTTAGTGTGCTACCTTGGAGCACACTTTGCTCTCGAACTATGTTGTCATCATGTGGGCTGCTTTTGTGACCTTTGAAATTGCTCTCAGTGACTGAGACAGTCAGTCGGACAGTTTGTGATAGTGAACGATTACACATCTAAGGATCAGCACTGCGACGTCCACACCCAACCATCACCTTTCTTTGTTTTTTTTAGTCTCTCTTACCATATTCTTCCTGTGAGTCAACCAACTACCACAGAAATCCCCCACCTTTCATTTTGCAATTAATTTATTAGTTTGACACCTTCATCTTAAGAGAGGAAGACATTATCTCTCCCAAACAGCCCTTTTATTAGAAAATAATCCAGTTTAAAAACTGGGGAAAAAAACACAAGCGGAAACATGTTTAACTTATTTGAGCACATCTAAACAGTTGAAACCTCGCCAGTTTAATTTAAGTTGTATTGAGAAAACCTGTGCTTGCATAATACAGGATTTATAGTTGGCCGAGTTTAAAAACTGGGTTACAACTTCAGCGCTTTCATGGAATACTGAGAAACCCCGAGCATAGTGTACGCCGGGATTTCCTTGCAGAGTCATGGAAATCCGCGGCCTATCCCCCTCTTTTCCCTCCAAGTGCTGACCATGTGGGATTTGAGACTACCTCACGACACAGATAATCTCCTGCAGCCTCCACACACACACGCACACACAGTCGAGTGTCCGCCTCACTATTCACGCACAGCTCATGCAGGCTTCTTTTTAAAACTTGACCCTGTTACTTTAAAGATTGCCCTCGTTTCTTGCCAGATAGAAGACATGGATGAGGTTTTCAGTTGGAAAGCAAGAACATTACTAGTTACCGTTCTACTCTTGCTACCAGTCTATTAGTTAAATCTAACATGGATGATATTTATATTGAAAATTAGAGCTGTTCAAAGGACACACGAGCTGAGAATAAACAGATGAAACAACAAAATCATAATGTTTCTAACCAGTATTTTCGTGAAACAAACCAAAAAAAAAGGCAGGAATAAGATGGACATAATGCAAAATGTAGCCGTGATAATACCTTCGGAGGGATTATCAAAGTAATCCCTATTAAAAGTAAAATAGAAGGCTGGCTGGTTGTCTAGTGGTTGGCACTTTTTAGTGCGAATGCTTCGAGTCTGTGGAGTTTGCATGTTCTTCCAGTGCATGCACCGGTGTCCTGTCCAGGCTGTAACATCCCTTCACCCACATTGGGCTGGGATCAGATTGTGACAGAAACTGACAATTATTAAAAGTTAAACTCTTTAAGTTGAAAATATTCAGATTCCAAACTTTTTTTTTTTGTTTCACTGTTTTGTTCTGTTGGATAAGAGCTTTAGATTATACTCTCATGCAGCGGATGCTCTATTGTGGACATAAATAACAAATTTTATTGCTATATAAAATGCTCTTATATGTTTATTATATTCCGTCTGACTTAAATGTTGCTTATTTCATGTCTAGATTTTCCAAATTAATATGATAAAATATTGTACAAAAACTTCAAAACATAGCTCTGTCATTAAAGTTTTTCCAGTTTAGCAATTCACGAGTTTTTTTCTCATGGATCAAAAAAATGATCTACCTCAAATGTGTATTCAGGTCACCTGTGGTTTTTGACAATAGTACTTTTATTTCAGTCTGTTACTTAATACGTCCTTTCTCAGTATTGGCCTTTTAAAAATGCGTCTTTAGAAAAGAATAAGACGTTAAGTCTCACGTTGCCTTTCAAGGCACATTGACTTGAAGCACTTTGGTCAATATTTACGCTTCATGTAGCTGAGTTAAAATATGGAGATGAATGTCGGCGTGGGGCTTTTGTCCTTAGCTGTCCAAACAGTTTCTCCTTTCATGTTGCGTTTGTCCTCAGAGCTTGAATGAGAGTGTTTGTTTATCCTGTCCTGGCACAATGGACAGATTAGCGAAGGTGGCAGGTTTGGCTGACTATGGCATCAAGAGGCTTTGATAAAGCAATGAGTAGAAGGATTTCTCTTAATAGAGGCGTCAAGGGTTCGAGTTCCACTGTGATCATCAAAAGCAGAGCTTCTGATAAAACTCAACGTTCACCACGAGCAGAGTTCTTCATTGTCGCGTCGTCTTTCCTGTTTTTCTTTTCTTTTTCTTTTTTTTTAACTGGGCTCTTCTCTGCGGCTTGTTTTCGTACACGGCGCTGGTTGTGGAAAATTCTCTCACCTCTTCGAGAATCCCTCGCACATCTCTCCCACCTCTCGGGATTCACTGTGAAACCATGATATGAATGAGGGCTCTGTAAAAATAAACTGCCAGATCATGTATCGGCACTGAGAGACTTTTCTGTCATCTGCACAGGATGCTCTGTCCTCCACATTTTTTGGATGAGTCATTCAATTGATATTGAAATTGAATTGGTATTGGTGCGGTGCATGATGAAGTCTATCTGCAGTTTATAATGTTTCCATTTTTCATGAATGGAAACTTATCAGTTATTTTTAACATTTATATTGAGGAGTTTATTGGTTTTCTTCTGTAAGGGCACAACCGCAGACTCCTTCCTATGAAAGGAATGATTACTATTGATCCCAAGTGCCTTTAGATTTGTTATGGAGGTCTCAGGGGGTGAATGTAGAGTTTGTTCACGCCTCTTTTTAAGCCTCTTGTCAGCAAAAAATAGCTGTATGAGGAATTGAACCTTGGGTCAATATTGAATGTGTGCCTAAACGGCCTCGTGTCTCAGCTGGTCCACAGTTCATCGCGGGGCTTTCTGTTTCTGTCACCTCTGTGTGGCATGCCGAAAACAGGTCACAGGGACACACGGGGCAGTTTTATGGCTCATGGGAATCAGTTTTTCACACTTTTGTGCACATGCCTGCATTTATGAGCCATCTGCCGAGCTGTGATCATGAATGCACGACGACCCTTCCAGTTCCTTGCTCATGTTTTCTAGTCTTTATGGATTTATTGAGCCCAAAGTGGAACAAGCTCATCTGAGCGTCACACAGGCACTTTGTTTTTGAGCTACTCGCAACAATTTAACTGAATGGAAACATTTTAGTGTGTTTTGTGGAGTTGGCATGTTTTCCGGTGCATGCAGGTGATCTCCATCTCCCCCACAGCGGTCCAAGCTTGCCAGGTTAACTGGTGGTGACTTTAAAATAGTGGCGTGTGTTTACATGGCGATTGTGTTGGCGTGTTTGTCTTGTGATAAAATAGCGACCTGTCCAGGGTCTGCCCTCCGTTTCAGATTGTGATGTGAAAAAGCAGGATCAACTCAGCCAAAATAGTTTGGATTAGGTAGATGGAGAAGATATGTAAACTTTATAATCCTGTAATAAGACAAAAGTGTTTTATTTAAGCTTTATTTGTACAGATCTTTTCATGACAAGAAAGACAATAAAGCGAGGTTGAGGTGGAGCTAGAATTGAAAACTCTTTTAGATTCACTACAATATTTCCTTCTATAATGTACTTGTAGGAATCGATACATGAAGATGTATTTGTTTGCTTTAGTTGCTGTCTGAAAATGTTAAAAACAAAAATAAGAAAGAGCAGCAGGTATATTAGAGCCATTGTTTATCCTCACTTGCTTCCTGTTGCTCCCTGCAGTATGAACCTTTAGATTTAATATGTGACTGACACGTCAAGTGTTCTGAGAAACGTTTATCAGAGCATCAGATGACTTCTGGCCCCTTGACTTTTGCCACGGGGCGGGTTCACTGCAGGACCTGTGCAGTAGCCCCTTGCAACATTTCTACTCTCATTAGTCAGAGTCGACCCTCCTGCTGTTCCACTGCATCCCAATCCTTATCACAACATCTCGCAGGCGGAGCAGAGCGCAGCAGGCCGCAGCATCCCGCAGCATGAAAACAGATCTTTTCTCACACATGTGATCGGCATCGCACCAGAGCGTGCAAAACGTGCAACTGATCAGAGCACATGGCTATTGTTTCCAATTTGAAACTTACAATGAAGGGTGAAAGTGTGAGAGGGCTCCTCATATGATGTTCAGACTGTGAGGTCATCATGGGTTACTACGCCCTCTAGTGTTGGATTAAATGAAACACGTCAACCAGACAATAGTAGTTTTCAATTTGTATTGATAATCTCACTTGTAGCTTATTCTTGGTGCTATTTCTGTTCGTTGTCATATGAGAGAACCTGCTCGATGGGATCGCTTATTTGATCTACTGTAGTCATTTATTTATGCTACAAAGGAAAATGTAAAAAAATACTTTTTATTGTGATTATTTCTCAGAAAACATCTCTCACTGTTGGTTTGTTAGTCTGAGATACTCGATAAAATACCACAAACATTTCTGGAGCAATTAATAACTGACATTAATAATCTGATTTAATTGTACAGTTCATGTAAGTTTCATTGCAGCAAGAAAGTTATTCACTGTGTCTTTAAGGGTCTTCTTATAGGTTTTATCAAATGGGGCTATTTAAGAACAATGAACTTTGTATTGTATTTCGTATTTATGTACATTGTTATTTGTTTTATAGTGTTTTATTTATGGATCTCCCCTTTTGACGTTTGTTTCAGCCCGATGCTCCTGCTCCGGCTCCGCGGCCAGAGGAGGAAGATGATGGGGACCTGAACAAAGCCTTGGGTGTCCAGCGCTTCCAGCAGATCCTCAGCCCCGCTGCTGCGGTACCTGACGACCAACACCACATCTACCATGAGGAGGACATCGAGTGTAAGCTCACGGAAGCGTCGCAACCACGGCGTGTGTTTCAGGTGCTGATTTTACTGCAGCATTGATTCATGTTTCCCGTATTCTCCTCCAGACCACCGTCACTCCTCCCACAACATCCACCGGCCTCTGTCCAAGCTGCCCTCTGAAGGACGCAGGAAGAAGAGCAGTAAGAAAAAGAAGAAGGACAAGGATCACAAGAGTTCCCCCGCTCCCTGCAGCGGGCCCATAGAGGAGGGCGAAGATGAAGAGGAAGAGGAGGACGAGGGGACTGAAGCCAATTCTGCTCCTCCTGAATCCGAGCGAGTCAAAGATGTGGAGGTTAATATTTAATTTTTATATTACTTTACACTTCATTCTATAACTGGGGCTAATAAAGGTTGTGGTAAAATAAGACTTCTTTAATGTGTGTCCATTATGTTTCATGTGATTAGGATGGATGTGAAGAGCCAGCCTGCTCACCTACTGTTGTGGCATTACCATATTTTCCTCTATGAATATTTCAGTACAGTCTTAATCATTCATCAATGGGTTTCATGTTTGGCTGATGTTATGATCCCAAAGAAAAGAAAAGCAGATCGTACCTGAGTTGCAGAAGCAACTAAAATAGATACAGATGCTGAACTGATGGTAAATCCTTAATTTAAAATGAACTTTTTGTATTTCAGATAGTTGTGTCTGTAAGCCATTAATACCTGCAGGAACGTTATCAAAACCCTTCAGTTTTTCCCGCATTCATTTCATCAAATGAAGAAGCATAAGTATCATCTGAAGTTTCTGAAGTTTTCAAAAAGTATCCAATTTGATAGATAGTTTTACAACTTGGTAAACTGTTTTTTCTTGTTAACAACTCATCTTCTCGAGCACTTCTGCACATAAATAATCATAAAAACCACATCAAACATCTCTTGATATTTACTGATAGTGCTTGTATCCCTAAAGGAAGTCTGTAAAAGCCATGCACACTCTTTGGGTTTTGTTTTTCCACAGAATTTTCATTTTCCCCATTTTAGAATAAGTACACGCAGACCTCTCACTCTGTATCCCCTCTACAGTTCTTTGTTTCAGATGAAGACCATGTCAGCAAACGTGGTAAAGAAAGCCCGCACTCAGCTCGAGAGCTGCATATCGTTCCCCACTCTGCTTCGGGGGCCGATACCGAGGATTCGAGTTCCACGGAGTGAGTGGCTTTCGGATGTTCTTTTTTTTTTTTTTCCATTCATAATCATGCTTTACCTGCTGTGCTAATTGCATAAAGCATGTTTTTGCCATGTTGCTGAGATGTTCTCACAGTAGTTTTGTTTGGACCAGATGATTGGACCGTGAAGTACAGTCAGTACGTTACCATGTCTCAGGCATCCAGTGGGCCTGCTGGGCCCGATCTGCTGGACTGGAGTAATCCTCTCCTCTGAGACCGTATATCACCTGTCGCTATAGACGACGCCACACACCTCGGTAGCCTCTGGCTCCACCTATGACATTTACTTTTTTCCTCTTGTTGAGCTTTTATTCTGAGCTGGGATGAAGCTGCGTGGCTTGTGTCCAGTCGAGCGGAGTGCAAGAGAATCTGAGATGTGTTTGTGTGAGGCGTCTTTTTAAGAGAGGAAGGTAGTTGAGTCAAGTCGGAGTGAAAGATAAACACTTTTGAAATATTGTGGAGAATTGACGGTAAGTTACTTTGTTATTGGTAAGATTTGTCATGTATTACAGTAATAGGAGTGGCGGAGGACTTTAATATATGATTCATGTTCAAATAAAGTGCTGATATGTCACTTCTGTGACAACTAAGAGAGAAAATATTTGGAGAAATGCTGAAATTCACCATAGAATGAAAACAGGAGAAGAGAAATGTTTATGGCAGTGAGTTATATATAATTCCTTGCTGGGATTTCAGTTAGAAAATGTTCAGTCAACTCTCGAAAGACATGATTTCCCCTTTAATCTTGTTTCTCCGTCTCTCTCCAGTAAACCGGCCTTGTCCGACCCTCTCCAGCAAGCGGCCTCGCCTGAACACCCGCCCCTCTCCCGGGTCTCCAGCCGCAGCTACGACCTGCAGGAGCGCCGACGCACTGGAAACATGACGGGCGCCGAGCAGGCCAAGTACCAGCGCATCCCCACCGACGAGAGCGAAGCTCAAACGCTGGCCTCTGCCGACCTGGACGGCATCAAGAGTGAGTACAGACGAGTGTCGAAAAATGCCGACCAATAAATCCTTAGAATCCTGGAGTCTCTCACAGGGGGTTATAAATCGTAGCTTTATTGATTCAGTGCAGTATCCTTTCAATATCCTCCTCCCTTTCACCCAAACATTTCTACTAATGATAATGTACAACATGTTTAGCAACAAGATATTTTGAATAAATGTTTTATTTTTATTTTCATTTTCCTCTTTTATTTCTAAATCACTTTGTTTGTGATTTCGTGTTAATGGACGACAACAGTAAATGTCGTGGCGTCGTGGAGCCTCAGGCTCCTCCGCAAACTCAGTGGTCGGTAGTCGGGGGCCCTTGTAGAGCACTAGCCTTGCCACAGCGAGAGCCCCCCCCCCCCCC
>OMNM01006828.1:5663-33610 GCA_900302745.1 Parablennius parvicornis
TTTGTCATGGAGTTATTATAAATGAAATTCTGTGATAAAACCACGCTGGGTTGGTTCATGAAGGTTTTTTTTTCGATACCAAAACCATTTTGATCCCCAACACAGAAAGTCAAATAGATTAGATTAGCTTCTCTGCCGTCCAACATTAAATTGTCTTCAAATTATCCAATCATATCTAGTTTAAGAATTCAGTTTTAAACCTGTTCGTGGTGAGATGCTGCTTCAGGTGTGGGAGACTTCTCCCTGCTTACAGGTGTGAACTCGGTGCAGAGCCATCTGTGGCAGAAACCCATTTGAATTTCATACGACTGGAGCTCCTCTTGATGCCTCAACATGAAAGCCTCCACGTCTCTCTCCTGCGCCTCGACCGCTGCCCTCCTGAAACCGGCTCATTGAGCGGTAAAGTACAAAGGGACACGACAGCGGCTTGGCAATCACAAAACGTATCACACACACACAGACGCCAAGCAGCCGGATGATAATAAAAGAAGAGCTTGCTGTAGCGAGCGTAATAACTGGCATCATGATGTTCTCCTCAGCCCCTCGCTGGAAAGCTCTCCGTAGGTGGTGTTCAAGGATAACTGTGTCTTTTTTTTCCTCCACGATGAGACAGATCTATCTGATGGCGGCTCCTCAGCTGTCACCCCACTAAGAGCTGTGAAATTCGAAGCTGGCACAGAGATTAGTTCTCGAAGAACGAAGCGCAGAGCTGAAATGCCGTTTATAAAGATTTCACTTGTGACGGCTCAGCGTCACTTTGAACAAGCTGCTGTCTCATTCAGTCACATGAAAATACCTCTGGACAGTCGTCTTTTTCTCACATTTCTTCCTTCTTCAACCCATAAATTCTGACAATTATGATCCAGAATAGCTACACATTTTATTAAAAAAAAAATTTTTTATTCGCAAATATATAAAAAAAAAAAAAGTTTATTTATTACGGGTATAGTGTGTAGAATTTTAAGAACAAAAATGTAATTTTAAAAAAAAATGTATAACAAGTTTCCGAATCTACTGTACTGTATTTTAGATTTTCTTGACTCATAAGATAAATTTATATGAAAAATCTAAAGCACGGCACATTTCATTTTGTGTATAATATATCTAAAATATACAATCAGCAATTTGAGTCATTCATCAAACGAACATTTATGTGCAGTTGCTTCTGTTTGCGTCAAACCTTACAGATTTTATTCCCCACTTGGTAACCTTTTCCAATCTTTGATGTGTGTCTGGATGAACTCAAATACCTGATGATGTTGTTTTTGTTACAGAGATAGATTCCTCTGGATTTGGTCCAGGCGTGAGCGGCGAGACGCTGCGATGGACACGCAGGTTGATGCAGGAGAAGTCAGACAACCAAAGCCTGGATGAGCCCCGAGCAGGTGAGTCACTCATCTTTCACCCGGACAGACGCCGTCTCTTCCTCCGGGAAGTTGCAGCAAAGCTGTGGCAAGTCATCCCTGACCCTTAGCACCACTTCTTTATCATCGTTATAGATTTCACATACCGCTAGTCCCTCCAATTTTTGCATAGTTTGAAAATTTAGTCTAATGCTCATATGATCATTGATGCAACAGTTACAGATACAATCAGATACCCTCATGCTCTCATCACATATATTGACAAAGTGTCCATCTACAAGTAAATGTCTGCAGAATTTGTTACTACACAACCAGCAGGCTCATAAAATTTGCATTGTGAGCACCATTTTGATAAAATAGTTTTTTAAAGAGTGAAAAAGTCCAGCAGTTGGGATTTCCTTCATGTGTGCGTTGTGTCTGCGCGCAGTAAACAAAGAGGTGCGCTGCAGATTTCTGCCTCTTCCCTGCAGGTGAAGCGAAAGGTCACATGGACGAGGGTTGGTTGGTGTTTGTTGTCGGGAGCGTGCAGCAGTCAGTGTCAGGCTTATGCGCTGAAATATTCAATGAGACGGATGAAGCACACGAGAGGAGGCTCCTCCGAGTGAAAGTCAGATTAGATTTTGTGAGGCAGGTCTGTCTCTTAACAGGCGCCCAGTTACTCTCCCTGATCACCAGGTCGTCTCTGAACAGTTACATATTGAAATCCACCTTCATGAAATTACGACGGGAGATGAGCAGCCAATCGGACGCCATAATCGGACCTCTGTTTCTGTGGTTCACCAGGCTGATAGGCCAGCTGCCTGACATGAGCCGCATTCATCACATCTGACAGTTTCGTTATTAAAAATTCAGATCGGAGAGGAAATCTTTTCATGAGGGCGGCAGAGAGTAGATACAAAAAATACAGGGCTGCACAATGAAAAATCTGCTGCCTTTCTGACGAAATACAATTCTGTATCTTCATATCATTTGAAGTTACTTGATAGCTGTGCTATTATGAGGCTGTCAGTCACGACGCTGCATTGTACGCAGGCGACCCGGTTATTGTCAAAGCTCTAGTGCAACGTTTCGACCTCATTCTAACAGAATTCTATGCAAATCAAGTTATGCTAATTTCATGCTATGCAAATGTCCTTCCCAGATCACACGCCTCCTAAATACCAGCCAAAGTGAGCCCTGCCAGCTGAGTGTGTTTCTAAAAAGCTTTTTTTTTTTCAACCTATTATTTCCTTCCACATTATTCACAAAAATCCTCATTTAACAAGTGAGACATAAGAAATATTAAATGATGGGCTCAAGGGTTAAAAGCAACAGGCGACTGTACTTTGAATATCAAGGAATAGATTTAAAATGTTATTCAGATTATATAAAAGCTTATGGAACTTGTTAAAGATGGTCACTCAGTAGGTAGAAAATTAAAGGGAAAGATAAGGAGAGATGGTTTAAATCACAGTGACTGAAAGATCTGCACAATATGTCGCAAATGTACTGAAGCACAAAGATGACCAAACAAAAATCACAAGTGATGAGAGAAAAAAAAAATCACAACTGACCTAAATTTGGGGAAAGAGAAAAAATTCCAAAAGGACAAAGACACTAAAATCATCTTAGGTGTTTGTACCACAAGTCATATTGTTACAATTCTTTACAACATTATCATATATCACATCTTTAAGTAATGTGGCGTAGCCCTCGTAGATGACTTCATCTTTGCACTGTTGTAGGGAATCGATATGGAAAATCATTGTGAAGTATTTTTGTGAGGCCGGAACACATTCCCCACAAATTTCACCCCACTGGAGAGATATTCATGAAACACTTGCAAACAGTGATTGAAATTCCGTTTAACACTCTGACATTGTGGACAAATCTAATGGGAATAATACTGACTAGTGGAAAAAAGCCGACGTTTTTACAAGCAAATGCCCCACTTGGTTAAAATTACTTCAGAAACCTAGATTTTTATATATATATATTTAAAATACCTACTGCAAAAATTATGAGGAATTGATTTCCAAGAACTAAAGTGTGTTCAGATGTTCACAGTTAAAGTGGATTAGAGGGGAACCAGAAGGAGAATATCTCTATTTGGGTTGTCTATACTCTTATGCGCTTATGTAAGTGTAAATTATGTTCTCAAATGTCTTGGAAATAAGTACTGAAAATTATCTATGCAATAAGAACGAAAAGAAAATTTATCATATCGTGATGATTTTGACACCTTTAGGTCATTTAGAGGTTTTACATGATGATGTCAAACATTACAAAATGCATTAATGGTCATTTGACAACTGCATTGTCAGTATTGGCTCCTTTATCCAACCTGAATTTGTTCTAACAGCAGAGGTTTGTCGTAAAAGAGTCTGTATTGAAAAATCATACTAACATCAGCTCTTGAGGAATATGTGATCTGACACCTGCCGTGAATCCAAACGTTACAGCGCCACAATGTCCCACTATCCCTCCACACACCCTTCTCCTTGATATCACATTCAAGGTGCCCCCATCCACACTTAAGGTTTAAAGTAATGAGGCTCCTCGTCTCCTCCACTGTGCTCCATTTGCTCCATACAACCACTACCCGATAACACATTTAACCTTTTATTGAGTTCCCAGTTGAGAGCAGATCTCCCTCATTATCTCTTACAAAGACACGGGCATGCAGACCTTGCAGAGGTAATACACCGGAGACCAGGAGGTGAGCAAAAGAGTGGACAAGTAGTAGAAGACACAGCAGCGTGCACGGCTTCGCTCTCAGGTTGCCGCCCTCATCCTCAGCAGGCTGCCTGACAGTGATTGCATAATCTGTAGTGTGATTAAAAAGCCTGCCCCAGACCTTGGGGGATATTATCTTGGGGATTGCACACAGTAACGTCCAGCCCCAGGCATTCTCTCTCTCTTTTCATCCCTCCTCTGCTTAACAAGATGGAGACTATGTGATCCGGCTTCAGCTGACAAGCCTCGGAGATCGCAGTTGCTAAGCAACTAAATGCTAAATTTCGAAACCCCAGACAATTTTCTGTCTTTCAGCCATTAAAAGTGCAAAGAGAGGAGCTAAAAATAGACCGCCGGCTTCGGGGTGGGGGCTGTGGTCTGAAGAATCCAAACAATGTAAATGAAATAAATGGCTCAGCCCATGTGTTGTTATTGAGGTTTGTTATGTTGTTTACTTTGGCAAGCGATAGCCATCTGAGAATAGTATCCTTCCACAGTCATGTTTTGGTGAGTTTTGTTTTTTTTTTGTTTTTTGTTTTTGTTTTTTTCTAAAAAAATGTTGAGAAAGAGGATCTGGCAGATAATGTAACACAAATTGTTCCAAAAAATAAGTCTTGGATTGTTATCAGGAGACACATATTGTGCAGCAGATGATGTGTCTTGATTTTCAAGGCATGTGAAGTTTTTGAAAATGTGATGCAAATATAGTTGGAGATTGCAATTACTCTTCTCTGCTCAAAAACACTGACTCAGTTGTATTGAGCAAAATAAACATTCTGATTCATACTGGTGGTGAGATACTATCACCAGACCAGCACAAACTACTTTGAAGCATAAACCAACAAAGGACCAGATCATCATAAATCGACAGAAATGAGCATGAGACCCAGATAAACAAGCACGAGACCAAAAAACAAGCATTAGACCAGCATGAAGCAGCATTAATTGGTATAACACTCACATTAATCAGGATAAGAGATGAATAAATCCACATAAACCAACATCAGACCAGCATAAACCAGCATAATACAGGAATAAACGCATAAATCAGCATTCGACCAGCGTACACAACTGTTAGACCAGCCTAAACCAGCAAAAAACAACATAAACAAACAACTAGCATAAAACAGCCTTAATCAGCAATGTTTTTTTGTTTTACCAATGACTTAACATTTAAGAATTCAGAGGTGTAACATGACAGTTTAGTCATTATTGATCCATTTTGTTTTATCTGTTTTTTATCTTTACCTCATACAGGTGATGAGGTGGTGTTGTGATTAAAAAATGCTACACCCGAGATGTTTTTTTAGTAGCAGTAGTGTAACACGATGTTTATGTTTTAATCGATCAGCTGTGCAGTTTGAAACCCCGTTGCTGTTTCACTGGCCTTGTACTGAAACTGCCTCAAAGGAGTAGAAATCAAAGAACAAATGCATAATTGAATTTACATTACACACCTGGATGAAATATTTATTTTTTGATTCCTCATGAAAAATGCAGCTGTGTTGCAGAACTGGGTGCATGTGTGTGTGTGTGTGTGTGTGTGTGTGTGTGTGTGTGTGTGTGTGTGTGTGTGTGTTGGCACACCAATGTCAGGCAGTTTAGTTGGTGCACGATAGGACTTTGTCCAACGTGCCAGTCAATACATAGCTTGACTCCAGGACTCCCCACTGGCTCTCCCATCGATCACATTACCCCGCACCACCCTCTGCTCATCACTTCACACAGGTCTCCTGCAACAGACTGACTGACTGCGGCGTCCAATCAAGAGATTTCACCTCTCCGGCCTCTCAAAACATCTTCCTGACATTGACTTTATGCTCAGAAATCAAATCCTCAAGAGTAATTTATTAGAGAATTTTTAATTTATACTCATTTGATTGTTATGATCTATTATTGTTTTAAAAACAGCAGCACCTCGTTCTTAACTCTGCAGTGTGACAGAGGCGACATTTTTACAGAAGCTGTAAATGCTGTTGTGGACCCAACTAAAAGCTCATAAAGTTTTATTTCATGGACATGCTGTGAGGTATGGATGAATGGATGGAGACATAAGAGTTTACTGGAAGCCTCTTGACAAACATATGGTGTAATTAGTCTGTTTCGTGTTTTCCTCAGTGATTTCTTCATTATTGTAATTTGTTTGTGCATTTATTTCTTCTTATTATTTACTATTTATTATTATTATTATTTATCATTTATCTGACAAAAGCTACCAAACAGCTCATACTGATAGAACTAGGTTTTTCATGCCCGAATAAATATACAATATACAGGTAACAGCCAAAGATATATATATGTTAACAAGTAATTTAAAGGCTTTAACATCTGAATTGCTTTAGACGGCAGCGAAGACAGTGTGTTATGGCCTGAACGAACCCGTTGAGACAAGATATCTGTGCAACAAGACACTGTATATGAAACCGGATGTAACAGGGAAACAACTGAGGAGTCGGGAAAGTTCAACGCAACCGTTTTCACGTCTGTGTCCTGTTCATGGCATTTAAAAATGTTGACCACAACTTTTCAATTCCATGCGATTTTATCATCTTTGTTTGGGGAAATAAAATGTACGTCCTCATAAAAACATTTTGTTCCAACAGCATTACCAGAGAAAACCCACCCAGCCAGTGAGAACATGGATATTCTAAATTTGAAAAGTGTGTAGTTTTTTGTTGTTTTTTTTAAATGACTACTATCTTTCAAACTACCAAACGTAAATAGAAAGAGAACCACACACACCCTCACATTGCCCACAGACAAATTCGAGTAACCATTTCAGGTCACAAGGAAAACCCACAAGCTCCTGGCTATGAGATGAGTTCTAACCACCAAAACATTGCGTGAACCACATTTCTATCAAAGCAGAATTTTGTTTGTCAAACTCTGCAGAGTGGGGTTAATTAATTGTATTCACAAATCTCCTAATGACAGTCTAATTCAGATCTTGTTTTTGAGTTGAATTGTTGATCAGTTGGAGAAGTAACTGCAGAATCTGAATGACACAAAAAATCAGTCTAATAATAAATTGTTTATATTTACTCCAAAAACATTCTGTCTGACTTCTTTGAAGAAGTCTTCCCCACTTCGGCAAACGACACAGGAAGTCACGGCGCCGACTCTGATCGAGGACCTGAAGTGATGCATAAGGTTTGAAGCGATCGTTTCTCAGCGTCTGTGTCTTCGGGTGACTTCAGCTTGCGTGGGAGTGAGACGAAGGTATGTGAGCAGCTGTGAAGGCTGTGACACACGGAACTGGATCAGAGGTGAAGGAGTTTGTGGGAGAAGCCTGGTGATTCAGCCGGCAAAAAGACAGAGAAGCCTGATACTTCGAGATACACCGGTCAGCCAGAACATTATGACCAACCAGTAGCAGGTGACAAGAATGACGGATAATCTCTTTATCATTAGTCCATGATAAATAAGCATAGAGGATGAAAGGATGGATAAATCTCTTCATCACAGTACCGGAGAGTGGGCGACAGCATCAGAACAGTTTGTCTTCAAAGTAGTTGTGTTAGAAGCAAATGCATTTCAGTGAGTTTGATAAGTGCCAAATTTGGATAACATCTCCAGAACTGCAGTTCCCACCAGACATTCTCAGTCTGCAGCGATTAGACGTGATCCAAGGAGGGAGAAGCTGTGAACTGACAACATGCTCATCAGAACTCTAGTTTCATTGATGCATGTGGTGTGTAAAGGTCCGATCCAACAGACAGACTGTAGCTTGTAGTCAATCCTGATAGAAAGAAATCAAATATTTCTGTACATGGGGCTGCAAAACACCATGAGCCTGCATGTACTCGGATTTTATTAAATTGAGGGCATCTCTTGTTTGGATCCCTCATTTGGAAGGTGTGTGTGTGTTGAATGTCAAACCGCTGCATGTGAGTCTTGGCAAAAGCTGGTTTTTGTGGACTGTTTCTGTCTCCGTGTATCTCTGATCCATTCACCCCTCCCTCGTTACTCTCTCAGACCTCTCCCGGGGGTTTGTAAGGAAAAATAAATATTTTTAGACATTGCAGTCCAGAGCTGCTGTCGCTTATCTTTTTTTTTTCTTTTCATTTTTCATCAATCCCAACCATGGGAAACGCATATACACCTCCCCCTTTCTCGCTGTTCAAGGAATCGCCTTGCCTTTGGCTTCCTATTGCCACCCATGAAAAAAGAAAAGAAGAAAAAAAAAAAACAGCCCCCAGGGAGAGGGTCACCATAGCAACTACCTTCACCGGAGCAACTCATCAAAGCGTCCATCTGAGCGTCATGATGTAGCCCCGCGTTTCCACTGACAGCATCACCTGGGAGTTTATGTTTTGGGGGGCAGAGAGGAGCCTGGAGGGCTTCCAGGGCTCCAGGGCTGGAAGCGAGAGGAGAAGGTGGAGGAATTGAAGCTGCACAGATGTCCAACAGCTGATCGGCTTGAGTGCGGCCTCCCGTCCGGGCTCCTTTCTCTCGTGCGATAAGATGACATAAAGTTAACATGCTAAGCCTTGATGATTTATTGGATGAGCCCTGCCCGGTGATAACAGCTGGCCCACTATGAAAATAGTCTTTCAGTCTTAAGAGGGCACAAAGCAGGGATCCACCACGCGGGACAACCTTCAGAAACTCCGCTCAGATCTTAAAAGTCGGCTGCAAGAAGCTGTTTGCGGTGTGTAAACACACAAATACTATTTTCTAACCTAACACGTTACTGTCTCTGTTCCTCCAGACCATATGGTCGCCTCCTCTTACTCTCTTACACCACAATGTCAAAGATCAAATCTCATATTCTTGATCACAGGGGACCATCTCTTAATCCAGTCTGTTGTTTGGTTTCCATGCAGCCGGACTGAGGTGCAGCGTGACGGCGACGCTCTTGTGTATTGTGCGCCTGTCGACCCGCTGTTGTCTCACACAGCAGAGGAGCTATTAATAGCTCCACGCTCACTGGTAGTTTAAATTCATCCAGCTCGGCTCAGACTTGTAAATTGGAGCTGTACCACACTCTCGAGGCTCCCTTTTGCAACGTCGAGGGAACAGAGGGTGAGCTAAGCTGTCATTAACAGTTTTTTTTTTTTTAAATTTCCTTCTTGCACTCAAAGGAAGACAGGAAGCAGCTGCCAGTTTCACTTCAACCTCACTTCCTGTCTGATTCTTCAGTGCAAACAAGCCGCTGTGTTTACACGCAGTTGTTGTGGCTGTTTATCGTGTTTGAATCTGCAACTGTAAGAACTCACACAGGATGATGATGATGATGATGATGATGATGATGACACAGGTTCCTGCCCTGTTTATCTGATCACTGTCATTATGAAAGAGAATTTAGCAGGGATGTGAAAGATGAACTGAGGGAATGGAACAAATGTTTTGACTTGACTAGTTTAAGTGACTCCTGTTAATTCTGACCTATCGTCTCCTGCAGCCATCCATGAGTTTCCACAGGACATCTTCAACAAGGAGCAGAGGAAACATGGAGCTGTGCTGCTTCATGTGCTTTGTGTGAGCTTTCCTCTATTTATCTCCTGAAATCTTTTCACAAATGTATTATGGTAATAACTTTAAGTCACCATGATGACATCCGACATTACAACTCAGACTGGGCTCCTTTTTAGAAATCAAATAAGGAGTGCATTTCTTGACTTTTTATTTTCACTACGGTACAAGAGAATAACGAAAGTTCCTCTCCTTGTGAGAAACACACACAAACCTTTTAATGGAATTTATTGTAAATGTCAAACAGCCATGCTTAGTTACTTGCTAATAACCAATTTAAAAGTAAACTGTACATCTCCACCATCAAAGGTTGTTCTGTACTTTTTTTATCTTCTGCACAAAGTCTCACCAAAAAGAACATGAGTTAAGTCAGATATGTCAAACTCATTTTAGTTTATGTGTTTACTGATTTCAGTTGATCCTCACCGGTAAAATGACTTCACAATAAGCTATAAATAACAACAATTCTAATGTTTCTTTACGACTTTGTTTTATTGCAAAGACAAATCAATCCCAAATGTATTATTGTATGTATTATTATTATGCACTTTTTAAAATCTAAAATTCATTTCATGATATTTCTGCAGCCTTCAGTGTCCATGTTTTCACAAACTTGACATCATTTGATGTTTTTTGTTGGCTAATCGATGGCTCAGTTTTGGCCTCAGTGTTATATTTACTTATATCTGCAACGCAGGTTAACACACAGTGGACTGATTAGGAATAGCAACTATAGTACATACATTGAAAAGTAGAATTCGATGTGTTTTATGTCAATTTCGCACTACATATTCAAGACTGGAGGAAGTGCCAGTTTTGGGCTGTTGGCATTATGTTGGACACCCTAATTATTACTCTTATAGCAACGATCAAAGATTACAAGAACCAATGGATTCATTTAAGATTAACTCACCTGCACAGAAGTTTGTGTTCTTCAAACATCCTGTCTGATCATCTGCAGGCCATCTACATGTTCTACGCTCTGGCCATCGTCTGTGACGACTACTTCGTCCCTTCTCTTGAGAAAATATCTGAGGTGAGAAAATCCTCATATGATTTATGCGTCACGTATGTTTGAGTGTCTCATTGGATGGTGCTGTGTTTTCTGTCTTTTTTTCTTCAGAACCTGCAGCTCAGTGAGGACGTGGCCGGGGCGACTTTTATGGCCGCAGGAAGCTCTGCTCCCGAGCTCTTCACCTCCCTCATCGGTTCGTAGCTCTGCCAAATCTAGATGTTGTGACAAGCTGATTCAGTCTTGAGAAAACAGCAGATTTCATGATATTTATTTGTGAAGTGCGTTCGATCTTCTTTTGGGAAAGCGAATAAAAATGAAGCACCGAGTAACAAAATGCAGGTATTTATATCTCTTCTGCAATCAAAACTTCCTCTTCCAGGCGTCTTCATCACTAAGGGAGACGTGGGAGTCGGCACCATCGTGGGCTCGGCGGTCTTTAACATCCTGGTTATCATCGGCCTGAGTGGAATCTTTGCGGGCCAGGTTGGAATACATTTTGACATTTTAAACTGTTTAGTAATTCTGTAAATTAAAGTGATATCCAGATTAGGGCTGCTTGATATTAGATTAACGTACAATAATAATATTGAATAATCATGTGATTGGTGATAAATACAAACTCTCATGTAAATTTGTGTCTCAGACTTGTATTTATAAATAACAGTCTTTCACTTGCCCTGAATTTATACAAGCTGCCAATGGACTCTTTTTTTTTTCCTTAATCACATCTGCAGTTTCCACCATCAGCGTTTCAGAAATATGTTTATTCTATTGTTTTCTCTCACTTTCCCTCAATGGAACAATCAGGCCTATCAGTGGATTAAAATCACTCCATTGTTTTATAATTATTTGCAATTAATTGCATTTTTCTTTTATATTTATGTCATTTTGAATTTGCAGAGCTTGAATGCACAGTGCATGGAACCCCCCCCACCCTAAAAACTCAGTAAATGTTTGCATCTTTTCCCTCCACAGACGGTGGTTCTGACATGGTGGTCTCTCTTCAGAGACTCTTCTTACTACATCCTCTCTGTACTGACGCTCATCATGGTGAGATTCATTCACCTGCTCTGTGTTGACCAACACTCCCGATCACGTTCATCAATATATTTTCTGCCCTTTCAAGGTGATCTATGACGACACAGTCGTCTGGTAAGTTTACATACTTTGAATTACTTTTCTTGTTCTTTAAAATCTCCTTGAAATGACTGATACTAAACGAATGAAGGAATGATGACAATATTCCAAATGACTGTCTGTTAAAAGAGCAGAAGGCTTTCGGGACATAATCACATTTCCACTGAAGCCAGCCTGCAATTGATGTCTGTATTTATACCGACTGTTTCACCTCTTTCATCTCAGTCTGATTGGTGTCACTACCTCTTCTTCAAAAGACCGTTATTACAATCACGGTTGGGAGGCTTGTTGTCGATCAGTCTCCTGATTTGTCCTCAACAGAAATGAAATCATCAGATTTGTATTTCCAGTGAGCTGCAGGTGTTTTTCCTCGGGCAGGCTGCGGAAAAGGTTCGGTACTGGAAAATGAATTTGTCCTACTTTAATGGGTGTGGAGGTTTTTGTTTGCTGCACACAGGAGTCGTGATCTGCTGCTCAGCTGGTGAATTGATTTGAAAGTAGTAGTTAAATTGATTTCTTTTGTGTGGTTGTTCCTCTTAACAGTTTCTCTCTAAACAGCTTCTCAGCCACTTGTTGATGCTGTTTTTTTTTTTTTTTTTTTAAATTCTCTCACCTTTTTTTAAAAAACAAAAAAGCAAAAAAGAAAGAAAGAAAGAAAGAAAGAAAGAAAGGTTTCCCATTGTTACATGTGTTTGTGACTTTAATGAAAAAGTAAATCTATTCAAGCTCTTAATGTCCGTTGTAGCTAGTGGCTACTTTGGTGATATATGGCAGTCTTTTTTATTAAATTGCAGTGTGCCAAGCAAGCGGCTTTATTTCACTTCACCGTGGTTTCCCTGAACACGCTTTGGCAGATTTGTGTTTCTTAACTCATGGTCAGAAAACACGTGTGCACATGTCCAACCTGTGTCCACACCGATTAGCTTTAGCTTCACTTTGTTCGGTCTCGGGTGTGACTGTTTGGTTGTTGATGAAGTTGAGATATTGTTTTATGGAAGTGTTTATTTTCATTAAATGCTAAATGTAGATGTTTGATGTTAGAAGAGCAAATTAAATTATTAGAAGCCTTTGGTAAATAAGAGACAATCAGTTTTGGAGCTAAAAGTGATTTACTAAGACTTTCATGTTGCAACACAAGACATTTTGTATTGTTAATTTAGATTATAATAATAATGTTTATAATTGAGCCCTATTCTGCTGAATTGTTTCTAGAACAAGGAGAATGAAATAAATTTCTTTCTTAAAGTTACTTAAATGGCACACGAGACAGAACACACCAAAAACCTATCCTGTGAAGCTCAAGCATCCAGATTTAAGTTCACATTAACAACTAGAGGCTAAGCAGCTAATTTTAGTTTGGCTTCCTGAGAAATTTCACATTAAAAGACAGCGTCAGGAGGCATATAATAAAATAAGTCTCGCTGCCGAAAGACAGTAGCAGTTGTTAACGGCTGTTTTCATACATGTTACACTGATTCACTAAAAAGATAAATTCAGATTTTCGTAATTAAATTTACATTATATTCAAGGAAACTTAAAAACACTGCCGCTTCCTTTATGCTGTAAAATAATGAGAATGGTGTTGCTTGGTTCTAATAAAGATGGTCGAAACTTTAGAGAGGCCTAAACTTTAGTGTTGCCTCCTTCATAACTTCTGAGTGACCTCAGTTAGAAATGATTCGGTTTAGAGTTTTGTTTTCCTTAAGACAGAACAATATAAAACTTCTAAAGACTGATTATTGAGGAATCACTCTGTATCTATAAATCACAGCTTCCTCTATAATTCCTGTCATGCATAAATACATTATTTGCAGTAGTTGTGCATAAAATTTTACTGTTTTAATTCGATTTATACACCCAGTATTTATTTGTGTGTTGTTGGTATCTTGTCATACAAGATAAACCTTCATGTTGAATCTGACTGACACGAATGTTGTTTTCTGTGCAGGTGGGAGTCTTTGCTCCTTATGACCATGTATGGAATCTACATTATAATTATGAAGTAAGTTTACCAAAGACCAAACTCCTCAATAGTCACCAAGTCCTCACTTTACAGCCCTGTGTGCTTCCTGCACGTACACTACTCACAAACTTTGGGATTTTTGGCTTTTGGGTGAAATTGATGGAATAGGTAAAAAGTTCATGCTACAGTGATATTATAGTTTGAAAGTAGGGCTTTTAAATAGAATCATACAAAGGGGATTTCCTCATGTCAAACAATGTTTTGAAGCAAAAGCCAATGACGGTGGAGGGTAAACCACAACAAAGAATGTCATCATCTCAATGACTTGTCATCTTCCCTGGAGGATCAATTACAGCTCAACAACAACGCCTCCTGCTGTTACAAGCTTTTCCACGGCCACTCAGCTGATCCCAGAGGTTTTCAATCAGTCAGCTGTTATTGTCAATGTACAAGTACAACAAAATTCAGATCTGGAGAAAGTGCAGGTCTCTCCTTTTGAGGTTCTCTAGTTCCCTAATGACGCCACCTCCAAGAGCTGGAGCGTTGTCGTGCATGAAGGTGAAGTGAGGCCTGTGTTGTTCATGCAGGAGCACAGTTAAGAGTTCATTTTCAGTTCATCCTGAAACTTTTCAACCGAAGGTTGAATGTCTCTAACTTTTTGTCAGTAATGTACGTGTTAGACATGAGTGTGTGTTGGGTTGCAGGTTCAACTCCCAGCTCTTGGTGTTTGTCACGCGTCAGTTCAGGAGAGCCGGGCCGTGCTGCTTCAGCTCAGACGAACACCGAGGCGACAAGATCGGAGACGATGCCGCGTGCAACAACTCCATGGTGCTTCTCAACAAAGGCAGGGCGAGACCGGCGTTCAAGCAGCGTGTCTTTTGGACTTTCTAAAAAGTTGGAGTGTAAAGCGTTCTTCCTCATGAGTTTTTATGTTTCCCAGGTGAAGCTCACGGCCCCGAGGCTGCTCCCGTTGTCATGGTGGACGAGCTCCTCATCCTCAACCCTCACAAACTCTCCTTCTCGGAGGCCGGTCTGCGCATCATGATCACACCTCACTTCTCACCTCGCACCAGGCTCTCCATGGCAGGACGGATGCTCATCAGCGAGGTACGTAACACACATACATCAGACATGTTGAACTCATTGTACTCTTTTAAAACATCAAACACAGCTCATCAGCACAGCCTGTCACCGTTCGCCACAGAGACAACGACTGATCCGAGGCTCCAGGAGCCAGCGGGACGGGGAGGCTGGGCCCGGGTCCAGACGGGCTTCAGCCAGCAGCAGTCTGAAGAGGACGGGTTCCTGCGGTCTGGAGAACGGAGGCGGGAGACCCGGGATGACAGACGCAGAATCAGGAGACAAGCTGGGAGGCGAGGCCTGCCAGCCAGAAGAAGAGGAAGGGGACTACGGGATATTCAGTCCAGTACGCATACCGGGTGAGAGGGATGTTATGGCAGAAAGATGTTTCAAGCTGTGTTTTATCTCTTGGTGCATTAGAGTAGGTTGCAGAGAAAAGCTGCTTGTGATCATAGAACACACTGTGTGTTTTCCTTCCCTGCTCGTCTCAGACGGCTGCGGCGCTCGGGTGAAGTGGTTGATCACGTGGCCTCTGGGCGTCCTGCTCTACTGCACTGTGCCTAACTGCATCCTGCCGCGCTGGCATCGCTGGTTCATGGTCACCTTCGTGGCCTCCACCTTGTGGATCGCCATCTTCTCCTACCTCATGGTGTGGATGGTAAGAGGCGGGGCGGATCGGAGAAAACTGCTCCACTTTTACCACAACATTCCTCTGATTGTGATCCTTGATTGTTTTCAGGTCACCATCATCAGCTTCACTCTAGACATCCCAGACTACATCATGGGTATAACCTTCTTGGCAGCGGGGACCAGCGTGCCCGACTGCATGGCGAGTCTGATTGTAGCTCGACAAGGTGTGGAAACAAGATGTCCTACGATGTAATATCTCTTTGTGTTCTGGCGTGTAACTGGTACTACCACTCAGGAACTGAACTCAGGCTGTTTACTTACATAAATGGCACTTATAACCAACTCAGGCAGAGCAGCATATTTCAAAATCATAATAACAAAACACATGGATTATAAGCATTTAAAGAGTTTATGTATTATGTATGTATCATTCTAGTCCAAAAAAGCCAGAGCTTCCCTGAAGTTACCAATGTAAAGTAAAACCCTACAATTTAGTGCAGAAAGTTAAACTCGACATTTTTTCATACTACAAATGTGTAACTTCAACATTTCTCTGCTGTTTCCATCTTCTCTCAGGCATGGGCGACATGGCCGTCTCTAACTCCATAGGCAGCAATATCTTCGACATCCTGCTGGGTCTGGGTTTCCCCTGGGCTTTGCGTACTCTTGTGGTTGACCACGGATCAACAGTATGAACATTTGTACCACCACGACACTTGTCTTGTAGATTTCTGTCAAACAAGTGTTTTTATTTCTGATGGATTCATTTATGTTTGATGGATTTTCCCACGCAGGTCTCCATCAATAATAAAGGTCTCGTATATTCTGTCGTCCTGTTGCTGGCGTCTGTGTTTCTAACAGTAAGTAAACAAAAAGTATTTTTTTTAATTAATATTGTCAGTATAAACATGTTTTGTTTGGTGTTTGCAGGTGACGAGCGTTCATCTGAACCACTGGAGGCTGGACCGCCGGCTGGGTCTGGGTCTCTTGTTTCTCTACGCCATCTTCCTGCTCTGCTCCATCCTCTTTGGCCAAATGTGAGGCCTTAAGGTCAAAGGTCAACCCCGTCACACGACAGATGCTGAGTACCTACATTTTAATCCTTTTTTTTTCCCCTCCCCAAGAAGAGAGGGAAAAAAAAAAAAACACCTTGTCATTGTTTCCTGTGAGAATTTCTGTCACCCTTCCTTCAGACTCACTGTTGTACATTTACAACCTGAACACACGTTTTGTTTGTTTTGTCCTCCTCGTGCGGTGCAGTATTTGAAAGTAGCTTTTAGAGATCAAATGAAATGACGTGGCGAAAAGTGCGATGACGTGGTAGATGAAAGCGGCAGGTTCATCGGGCCTTAATTGACAACAATGTAAAAGTGACACCAAAAAAAAAAAAGAAAAAAAAAGAAAAAAGAAAATGCTTTAGTTCATAGTTTTATTTTTGAAACAGTTATGTGGCTCTTTAATATTTTGTTGAAATCTAAAGTTTTGCACTGTATTTTGTGCCTGTTGATTTAAAAATATAGATATTCCACTGGTCTCCTGTCGGGAGATTTCCTAACAAACGTTTTCTGACTCAAATCAGCTCCTAATAAATAACCATTAAATTAGTAAACAGGCAAACAAGTTGCTTGATCATACAGTCCTGGTATCGCCGCACTATACAATAATGCTGCAATATGTAATAATGTAATACATTTTCAGCTCAATATGTAATAACTAATAACTATAATTTTTTTAATAATCTGCCGCATTTTGTCATTCAATTCTTGAACGCATTATGTAATATACATTCTATAATAACTTCTATAATATTCTATAATAACTTGTTACATATTGCAACAAAATGTGGGTGTGTAGAGCCACAATAAGTAATAATAGTGCAATATGTAATAAATGTTCAAATCATTATGTAATAACACTGCATTTTGTAAAAATCTGTAAAAAATTATTAAAAATTTTTTTTTAATAAACATTGTGCCATTTTATAATACATAATACAATCATCCAAATTGATGCCTTAATTAGAAAAGCCGTCATACCATCAGAATAACATTATTGTATTCATTCTGATGGAGAATGTGTTCACAAGCTGGACACAAAAGCTACACTCATTGATTATTACTGACACAAAAAGTATGGCTGCGTCGAAATTTTGCAAGACATAAACACAAGCAATCTGCATTATGGTATGTAATTATTATAGATGATACAAAGCATAAAAACAAACATTACATGATTACATATTGCACGATTATTACATAATGTGGCTCCACACACCTGCATTTCGTAATAGCTGTTTCAATATGTAATAAGTTATGACAAAATGCGGCGTTATTACATGAGTTGAAAATGTATTGCATTATTACATATTGCACCGTTATTACATAATGTCTCGATTCAATGTTTCATCACAGCAATAAGCCAGTAATCATTTTACTAACATTTCTCTCTAATTTATGTCAGAGGTTGAAAATTCTGTTGACTCTTCTGAAACACACTGTGTAACCACAGTCTCAAGTTCCAGGAACTGAATTCTCATGTAATACTTTCTACGACTGTCTTTCTTGGGCCTGTTTTTTTCAGGATGAAAAAAATAAACTGTCAGGCCTTTATTTTATTCGAAATCTTTTTATGTTCTGAATGTACAGTCCAGATGACTCGGTGTCAACTTCTTTACGTACACTCACATGTAGCAGACGGCACTGAAACACATCTCTGGAGGAAACAGTCCAAAACAAAGTTCTGAATATTTTTCCTCATGAGCAAGTATTGGTACAGCTTAATGTACGAAAGGATTTAACCAAGTATTATAGTATTTTTAAGAGGTCTTACTGCTATGAAATCTAATATAATGTACTTCTACAAGGTTGAGCGCAGGTTAGCTGTAACGTTTCACGTTTAGGTATGACAATCCATGTTTGTTTGTGTTGTTTCTTGTACATATTTGGAGATTATTTCACTTTTGGTGGGACATTTGTTTTTTTTTTTAACACCTAAACACTCACATTTGGACACATGCACAACAACACAAAGTCACAGTCACAGCTTCCGTGTGTGTTTTATGGTGAATGATGCTGAATACTCTACCAAACAAAACTCAAACAAGAATACAATCATTTGCAGACAGGAAATTGTCTGTTTTTGATATTCTTTGGGGGAATGATAAATCTGTGAATTGAAGCATAAATGTTCCACCAATGGGGATCTTGGTAATTTCGTGATTTTTTTTTTTTTTTAAATGGCTGTACAATTGTCCACATTGTCTCTGGACACTGTGTTTTACTGTTTATAAATGTTCAATAATTGACCTAGTTTTACAATAATAATGAATGTCTGACAGAGTTTAGTTTTGTGGCGTTTTTTTTTTTTTTTAAATATTTTATAAATGACGTGAGCATATTTGTGAATTCTTGCTTCAGAGTGGATGGACCGTGTGTTTGTTGGGTTTTGATTTCGATCGTTTCTTTGATTGCAGTATTGATTCACTGACACTCGAGAACAGAAAATCAAGCTTCCAACAAAAAGTTTCAATAAACATATTTTTTTATGTTTAATTAAAGAAAGAAAAAAATAGAAATTTGTGAGCATATGAATAGTGAATTTTGTGTTTCTGTGCTGAATTTATTGGGCGTAGAAAAAGTGCCGTTTTAATCAACGAGCTGAAATGCCACTTTAAAATTATTGACATTAGGTTGTTGTCTTTTTTCCTGTAAATTGTGTTTAAAAACACTTTTTTTGACAATTTCTTTTTGCAACAGAGATATAGTAAAAGTATAGTGCAAAATGACAGGTGAGGAATAATTGCTGCAAAATAAGATTTCTTTAAAACAAATGTTTATATTTTCATTTACACTTTTGTGTCATTCCTTTGTATTTGGCAGCATGCTCTGCAGTGCTGTATGACACAATTAGTAAATATAAGATGCAATAAATGCATTCTTTTTTTCTAGTTTTAGCTGGCAGATGCACTGTTATAACGTCAAAGAGATAAAAACTATATAATAAATGTGCATGTTCCGGTGTAAACCTAGAGATCCTTTAGTTTTGTAAAGTGCAGAGAAATGTTATTGATCTTTATAGAAGAGTATTACAGTCACACAAGGGGCAAAAAAAACAACTTATTAATGTGTAAATGTGAGTGACAGGGTAAATAGCATTACTTGAGATTTCTGAATTGATGAGACTGCTTTTAATTGTATTTATTTTTAATTGCGATACTCAAACCTGTACCCAGATCCAGTATTTTCAGCAATAGGCCCGATTTTCTATCTTGTCAGCGTTCTGTAGAGTCCTAATCTGAGGACACAAAGGAGCTTTTATTTAATGTTTTTAAAAAAGATGGGACGAAACTTATTTGCTGTGTTAACATGAGCTCAAGCAGGAATCAGGACTCCTGGTATTTTTTATTTTTGCGTGTGATCGCAGTCCAGTTGTGTACCTCTGTGCATTAAGTCACTAATGACAGAAAATGTGTCCTCTGTATTATTGACAGGTTAATTGAGCAATAGAAAACAAAACAAATAAGCCAAATATTCGCAGGATTTCCGCGAGTGCAGGAGAAAAACCAACGTGAACTTCTTCCCTGGGAGCTTTTCTTCTCCTTGATGGTCCAAAAAGTGAAGTTTGGTGGACATTAAATGAAGTTCTCTCCTTTAAATCTAATTTCATTTGGCAATACCTGAGGCGGGGATGGTCTCCTTCCATCCTCTTGACCCTCGGTGTGTCGTGCAGATGGTTTACAGCTGTGACATTCTCTCTCACTCAGCTGCTGATGAGTCTCATCCTCGGGCTCCACACTGCGCTCAAAGAGGTGTGATGTTCGAGGTGGACCGGTTACATTTTACTGTGTTATACAGGCTGTATTGGATCATAGAAGACTGTTCTTGTATTTTGAGTGCAATAAAAAAAAAAAGAAAAGTGCAATAACAACTGATCTCATTAATGTGTTATTGACTGCAGGAGCATGGAGGGATGGAGGTGTGGCTCTGGGTAGTCGATGCCTTTAAATGATTCAAAAACGAGGCAGAATCTTACCGCCATCTAGTGGAGTGACCCAAAATTGTCAGTTTTCATATGTGGTCGCAAATTGCTTTCATTCTGGTGCGAGTAGATCTGCTAAACCAGAGAGAGAGGGGAAGAAGGGGAGCAGACAGCAGGGGTGATAGTGCCTAGTATTTTATTTTTCCTGAAGACAATTTTCATACAATAAAACATTCCGTCACAATCCAAATGAAAAGCCACCCTAAGAGTTTTTTACCTACCATGTAAACCTGCGATCTGCTTAAATATCATTGCAAAGAGCGATTCTCTCCCAAAGCTAGATGGAGGACTGATGATGACTTGATGTGTGAGTGTGAGCTTCTTGTGTGCGTGTGTGCGTGTGTAGTTCGGATGCTGAACCTTCCACTGACGGCCTCCTAATCACATTATGGACTTTGTCTCTTGTTTTGAGCTTTGGAAGAGAGCGGCTCAGAGGAGACCTGAGTACAGGATTCAACTCAGAGGCAACTTCCACCCCGAAGTCCCCAAAAAGTCCCACACGTCACAATGGATACAAAAAACAAACCGGCAAAAATATTCTAGTAGCCACCATCTCTAGATTAAAAGCAGTTTTAAAAAGATGATGACAAAATAAACCAGGTTATACTTGTGTAATGCTTTAGTAATGGTTAGTCGGCTATTGAAATGTGATAGCAGGGTTAATTTATATTACACCGCTTCCCCCGACACCGTTGCTCCCAACGCCGAGACGTCTGCACGGCGTATGAGGGTGCAGACGTTTACCGAACATGCATGTGTTTAACTGAAGGATATGCAGGTATTGAAGCTCCGGCCCTCTACAGCAGACTGTCCACCCTTTAAATACTGGTTCTGCTTGAGGTAAAGTGATCAACTTGAGCAGTTCAGCCTCGCCACCAAAGAAAAACTATCGCGTAAGAAAACCATGAGAGCCACTGTCTTAACACACGGAAGCATCTAGAACTGCTGCCTGGAATCGTTTCTGTACCAAACTCAATCTGCCATGAATCCCTGTCATCTAACGGAGCTCTTGTATTGCTTCGATGGTTTCTGAACGATCAGTAAACTGCTAGAACACAGCAAGCCTCTCAGACTTTTCACCATTTTAACATCCGTAGGCTCCTCTGGACCAGAGCCAAGAACAATCTCAATTGGGTAAGAGTGTGTCTCTTCATAGCTTTAATCATTAGTTTCTATGTGGCCGGTGGCTGAGATGGAAAAAATAAATCATTTACAGTCTCATATACAGTAAATTCCATTTGAAATCTCCAAAATATTCAGCAGTGCCACAACAAACGTGGTCGATTTTTCCGCAAAGATGAGACGGGCACCAATAAAAAAAGAAAGAAAGGAAAAAAGAAAACATTACATGACCACTCCGTGTCCAATTTGTACATACTTAACACTATTATATACCATAGAAATATATAAATATTATAAAATGTCTTTTCTTTTACTATGAGCAAGCATTGGCATGCTGTTAACTTTCGGCGAGCTCTATTTTCTGCTCTAGTCATAAAATCAGTACATTGCAATATAGAGACAAAAGGTTTTAGCAACTTTGTGTGTAAAAAAAAAAAAAAAAAAAAAAAGGGAAAAAAGAAAAAGCTGAACAACAAGTTTTAATTTGGCTATTTTATGCTGTCTGGTTGAAATTAGTGCTGCTCAAATCTGGCAATGATGAGACAAAAAAACCCCCCAAAAAAAAAAAAAACAACAAAAAAACTGGTGGGATTGAATCTGAGGTTGAAACTGTGTAACAGTCGTATCTGCTGCTAAAGTGAGGCCTGTCTGGTAAAGATTACTTCCCTTTTCGCGACTTGTGGGTCCAGAACACGCTCTCCCCGCGAGGTTTGTTTTGTCTTTTGTATTGAAGGGTAAAAAAAAAAAAATCACGCTGCTGCTGTGAGACGGGCGGCCACGAGCGTGTTGCAGGAAGGAGCTGCCATCATGACGGCGGAGCGTTGGGGTTCTGGTATATGGAGGCTTTGTCTTTCAAAAGGTCCAGACATAGATGGCAGCTCCAGCTCCCTGACGGACAAAATGTCCAAAGTCAGTTAAAGCCATGAGACAGTGAGGCTACAGTGAAAAAAAAAAAAAAAAAGGAAAAAAAAAAAAAAAGAGGAGGCTTTGATTGCAAAATAAGACACTCACCCTCTGGAGGTTCGGACATGGGAGGGTTGAGACAGTACATGTGGTAGCCTCGGTCGCAGTCGTCGCAGAACAGAAGCTGATCCTGGGACAAACGGGGAAAAAAGAAGAAACCCCCTCATTCCTCCACTCGCTGGTTGTTCGGGACGCGTCCCGTTAATGTAAGTAAACTCACGTCGTTCTCCGACGTGCCGCACATGTTGCAGCATTTGCACTCTATGCACTGCCAGCGGTACGTCTTGACGGCGGCCATCATGACGGGGGTGAACTGCAGGCAGGAGGGGTGACCTGAAACCCACCGCAAACCGCCGAGTCAGTTTAACTCAGCGACACTGGATTTCACCGAATGCCGAAGGCTGAACGTTTACCTGAGCGTCCGCAGTCGGAGCAGGACACCAGCTCCTCCGACTGGCCCGTCTTGTGGTTGGTTTTGGAGTCTCCCAGGCAGAAATCACAGTAGTTATTAGGCAACGCCAGACCGTCGGGACCTTTTTTTGGAGCTGGAGGGTGAGACATGAGCGTGAGTTTTAAAAAAAAAGTCCAGACAAGCTAGTAACCACATCCTGTTTGCTGGCGACGTACTTTTTGTCTCCTCGGGCAGCAGCAAGGCGGGCTCGTTGACTTCCACCTCCTCCTTCTCCTCGCCCTCCTCCTCGGCCAGGTGGGAGTGGGTGTAGTGGTAGCTCAGGCCGGGACGGTTCTTGTAGCGCTTCCCGCAGACTGACACCAAAACCACAAAACACCACGTGCATGAATATCCCAGCAGAGGCCAACGTGTTGAAGACGAGTAGCCAGCAGGAGAGGGAGACATGGACGAGTGGTTTAGGATGAAGAGCCACTAATGTTGCAATACATTTCTTTACGTCACGAAAAAGTTAGTGTTAACTTATGATGAGGTCTTAAATTTGTCTCAGCAACAATCAAAGTGTCCTTAAGATCATTCTTATAATTTAGTGTGTTGTGTGCAGGAAATGTCACCGTCACTTACCCTTGAAAAAGAAAGACCATAAAAATAACAGCCGTCTTAATAAGCAGCAGAATCATTTCCTCGACCGTGTAATTTCGAAAAAAACCTAGAAGCCTCACTAAATATGGACCCTCGCCGCGTAAAGAGTTAAAGGACGCCTTGTTTTCATCTCCTGAGTTATTCAATATCGTCGTAGCGTTGACAAAAGATAGTAAACACCTGCTGCTGATGGGGTTTTCCCCACCTGAAGGCCTTGGTTTTAATCAATCCATCACATCTGTTTCTATTGCCGGACCTAAATTCATTCAACAATAAAATCCAGAAAATCCTCAAATCCTCCATATTTGGATTCTCAAGAAGCCGGCGGGTTTGCGTGTGAAGGATTGACCAGCTAAACAGAAACACAAAGACGCCCCTGTGTGATGTTTGTCATGAGATGACACACCACTTCTTTCACTTCTACACTTGATCATTCTCACTTCCTCCAACCGTTCTGTTTTCTACAACCGCCATGGCGAGGAGCGGTCAGTGTTTATGGAGCATCTCGGCCGAGTCGACGAGGACGTGGGCGGCAACGTGCTCAGGAACTGCACAGCAAGGAAACTGGGAGGAAAAAATAAAATGTCCCTAAAAAAAATAAATAAAAGTCACACCAACATCAAACAGGCTGAAAACTCAAGCAGAGACACTCTCGAGCATGAAATGGGAATTCATCAAGGTGCAGACGAATAAAAAGCAAAAGGAGAGGAAATACTATCAGAGAGCAACAGGATCAATGAGAGAATGTGAGGCGTTCAGGGACCAGATGGGAGTTTAAAAAAAAAAAAAAACTCTGGTAAAGTGAGACGTCTCCAGACACGGAGGTGTAGAATAACCAACTCTTGACCTTTGTAAATCTCCCTAATTACATTTAAGTAAACTGTGCAGAACAGAACATTCATCCCGCAAAGCAAAACTACACAAAGAGCAACAGATCTACTCGGTAACATCAAGAAGGAATGAAAACAACAACAACAGGCAGCAGAGACAAAGAACAAGGCAAGCAGGGGGGTTGAAAAGGGAATGAAAAGAAAATATACCTCGTTCAGAAGGTTTTGAAATATGCTTTTGTTTGATAGTGTCTGAAAGAGAGAAGAGAAGGAGAAGAGAAGAGCACAGGCAGAGACTCAGAGAAACTCGGAGGGTTCGGTCGGCACCGAGACCTGCAGCTGAGAGTGAAAACGCTTCACAAAAGAGGCAAAAAAATAAAAAAAGACATCAAGCAGTATCGATATGTCAACGCAGAGGAGGTGGAAACACTCGCTGAAAAGATGCGTTTAAGAAAAGAGCTGTGTCATAATGAGGCAAATATCTAACGGGGGCTTTTAGAAAATCATGTTTACAAAGTTGACAAACAAGCAGAGAGAAGATGAAACGGGAGCCGACAGATGAGGTTTGTATAAAGTCCCGTCTGATTCAACTACAAAGATTAAAGCTGTGGATCGCGAGTCGCGTCCTCCTCTATCTACTGAGCTGACACGCGGCGGCTCGCACGACTCACTGTCGCAGGCGTACGGCTTGTCTCGGTCCTCCAGCGCCGCTGTGTCCAGCTTCTTCCTGCCGCTGCCCACGCCGCGACCCTGCCAGAGAACACACCGGCTGGGACACTAGAGCTCGGCAAAGAAGTGTGACAGGTTGTTGCGCGGCAGCGTTTTACCTTTCCCTTGCCTTTGCCTCGTCTTTTAGGGGTATCTTCCTCGTAGTCTTCATCATCGAGGTCATCCAGGAAGTCGTCTGGTTCGAGGATTCTCTACAGTTTATGAGAAACCACAAAATGAGCGACAGTTTTTTTTACTTTTCCGACACTCGATCTCACTTTGGTGTCCAAAAACAACCTTTCGGATGCGTGCTGCGGGGTTCAGGCCTCCGGTGTAGTCGCTCTGGTTGGAATCCTCCTCGGACCCTCGGAGGTCTGCGGTGGTGCGTTTGTCCAGAGAATCCCCCTTCAGCAGCGCCTCCAGGCTGCTGCCGTCCGACGACAGCAGAGAATCCTTCTTCAGTCCTAAATCCAGCTCTACAAATGACATGAGCACCAATTCCAAACGTTTATCATCAGACCAGCGACTAGAAAACCAATGATCACAAGGCCTTGGACATAAAGATTTTATTGCTTCACAATTCACGGAGTATGAAACAGCATTAGATTTTGTCTCTTTCACATCATATCTGATGATATATAATGTGCACATAAAAAAATGAAAAATGTGATCGGTTTTATTAATTTGATGGTTTACCGTCACGACATGGTGTCACATCGGAAGCTTTTTCGTAAAAGAAGGAAGGAGCTGCGCTCGGCGCTGCTCACATACCTGACTTGACAGGAGGGAAGATGAGCCGGGGGTCCTCTGGAGGATGAGATCTCCGTTTCTTCCTCCACCTCCTGGATGGGTACGTGTAGAGCTGTCCTGGAGCCATGCCTGAGAGACAGCACAACAAAGCCATCTGCATAAACACCCACCGGCTGCCACAGTCACCTGTCAACCCTCTGACATCCGAGCAGGAAGCTTCTCCAGTTTTCTTAAAAAGACGTTAAAGTTTGATATCGTGTTCCACTGCTTGCTGTGAGATTACTTCTTTTCATTTCACGTTAGATATTCTGATATGTTTTTTTTTCTCCTTCATGTTCAGTCAAAACACGTCAGTAAACACAATATATATTCTTACCTGGACCCCTGTGTCTCTTTTCCATCCAGATATAGCAGTTGCTCTGAGCCACGCCGGTCTGCGAGTCAAGAAACGGCATCCGAACGCTCCGCTCAGCACACAGCCTGGCGTTGTAGTTGTGACACTGCTCCATGGCATCTCTGTAGTACTGTTCTCCCAGCCTGACAACACCAAAACAACACCCGCATGCTGCTTATCAGATCAATAGCAGCCCCTAAACAGCACGTTAAACACCTCAGAATCCAAGAAAAGACTCAGTTTAGTCTGGAACATTTGGATTTTTCTAGTATGCTGCCTGTCACAGAGCATTAACTTTGTACCGAGGAGTAAATTATTGAGCAGAAGAGCCACAGCAGGTGCTCTTTTGTTGGTGCATCAACTACAAAGATCTTAGAGGTGCAGTGTTTCCACCATAAATACACGGCAACGGTGCTTTTTGCCTTGTACAAAAAATGATAAAAACAACACTCACGATGAACATCTCTCAAATGCCAAGCAGAAAATAGACAAATTAGCTGAACAGTCTTCTGATCCAACAGCTGCGGTGGCTGAGGACGCCCCGGAGCATTTTCCATTGCTGACAATATACAATGTAGATGTGGGAAAGTCTGAAGCAGCTGTTCACAGACTTAGATCCTATCACTTCATCTGTGTGCTCTATCACTTACAAAACAATTCTGTGGAACTGAATCCGTATTACAAATATTAGGAATAAAATAATAAAAGTTAAAACGTCACAAAGGTAAATACATAATCTTAACACCAGTTAGTCTCTACAGCAGGGCATATGTGACTGCTAGCCAGGATTTCATTCATGAAAAACAACAACGGGTACAGATTACTTTCGAAGCACATGAAACATCAGCAGCATTTCTGGGAAGCATCTTATTATTTATTTTTTTTTTTTTACAAGCGAGCTCATGACAGACACTGTATTATGTCTCTGAAGCCCTGAACTAATAGCCTTATGATCCAGAGTCTGCCTTAGGGATCACTCAAACAACAACACTAACATTAATTGTACTTAACTGGAAGAGAATTATTCAAACTTTCTTGCTGCAAAAATAGACTCATTTGAAGATATGATGTAAAGCTCAGGTAATAAATCAATAGTAATGCTATTTCACAGAAATGTCTTTAAAAGTAAACACACCACAACAGGGTGAAAAGTGTCATTTATGTGAACATTTCTCATCAGTAGTCTGTGACAGGACCCAAACATTTCCAGGAGTGAATTGATGTAGTTTTTTTTCTACTCTCGTGCTGAAGCAGCAGGTTGACAGGCTCGTGTCATGTCTCTCGTGAATCAGGGCTGGGTCACAGCAGCTACGACGGAAACTGACGTGGTTAAAGTTTAGATTTCAGTAAAGTCGACTCGGCGGGTGTGTGGATGAGGAGGACGGCAGCGACCTTCACCGCCTGCTTCTTCATTCATTGAGAACTCGAGTCTCTCCAGCTAACAGCGCTGGAAACAGCCCCACTCTTTTAGCTGGTTAGCCGCGTCGCCGACGTTAACAGCGCCACAAGCAGCCATCTGCCTTCACAACACACAACGAGGAGTCACATTATCGCGAATCGCGCACGAGCCGGCCAGCACGAGGAGCGGATTCATGCGCGAGAGGCGTCAGCTGCGTGTCTGCTAACTTACACTTCCATTCCAGGATGTGAACAGACACGGCAGAGCCGCACCGCTGGCTAACCGTCACTAAGTCCCGACGAGCGGTTGCTTTA
>OMNM01006829.1:6646-18474 GCA_900302745.1 Parablennius parvicornis
CCAGAAAGCAGGGCCCACCCAGTCCTCCCAAGGTTGGAAAGGACAGTGAGAACAAAGTGTTAATCCATCTCAGCTCTCTCTCTCTCTCTCTCTTTCACTCTCTCTCTCTCTCTCTCTCTCTCTCTCTCTCTCTCTCTCTCTCTCTCTCTCTCTCTCTCTCTCTCTCTCTCTCTCTCGCTCTCTCTCTCTGCTTGTTTCAGTCTTTGGACATTTGTTCTTTAACACATAACATACAAACATTTCATACAAGTTTAAAATTGTGAGATTAAAATATTTCAGTCCTCATAAAAGTTCTGGAATTAGAAGTGAAGCCAGGACATTGTGAAAATAAAGAAATTCCAGGTCAGATAAGAAAGGTCAGGTTGACGACAGCATTTAAATGTAAATCTGTAAGTTATTATTAATTTTCCTTACATCTTTCTTTACTTTATCAGGTTTAATACTAAGTAATATGGTGTAATTAAATTTTCTTTTCTTTTAATTTCTTTTATTTTATTTTCTTATTTTATTTTACTGTATTGTGTTAATTTACTCTTGTTACAGTATTATTGAATTGGTTGTTGGTTTTATGTGATTTCGTCAGTTTTATTTGTGTTTTCCTTTTTTATACTGCCGATACGCCTTCATATGCAGCACAATCAAGTTCGCCGTAGACAATCAGAGTTGAAGCAGTCTCACTTTTGTGAGCGTACTGGCAGACCGGTGGAACGAGGAATGCAGCACATCGTGTAAGAACGAGGATGTTTCCTGTTGACCCGTACTCAGACGTGCACACTCACACTGAGCTGACAGGGAGAACAACGTGGAAGAATGAGGATGTCGGCAGAACAACTTTCCCGTCACGTTTTTCACACGGTTCTGCCACTAAGCTGAATACCTGTGTGTGCGAGCGTGTCTACACTGTGATGATGGGCCTCAGCCAGCAGATTCACCGTCTGGACTCCAGCGTCTAACTTCTCTTGTTTCAAAGGGTTTACAACCAAATCTATCAGGTGCCAGGTAATGAGTGGGATACAAGTGGCTCACATATGGTGTTTGATTTTCTTGCGTGTTGCTGTAGAAATAAGCAGAACATGCATTCAAACATTCCCATCGACTCCGTCACATATGTAGTAAAGCCCTTGAGCAATGCACCAGGTTGCCAGCTGCCACTCATCAGCACTGGCAGATGTATAATTGCAAAGCAGATGTAACGTAATTGTAAAGAAACAACCAGCTGATTTCTGTCTCGTAGACGGCAGGCGATGAGGACCAACTCGACGCTTAATCAGTATCCTGCATTGTGTACTTGGTCTCTCTTTCCGACGTGTACTGAACTCTCCCTGTTTTCCTCCAGGCGGACGAGGAGAGGAATTATCATATCTTCTATCAGCTCTGTGCATCAGCCCATCTACCCGAGTACAAGATGCTGAAGCTGAGTATGTAGCATGTGTTTGTCCCTGCATCTCCACACACAAGAGACAAAGTCATTTTTGTGTTTTTCTGGAGTGAAGTGCAAAACTCATTCACACACACTAACGATGTCAAAGTGTAATCCAGCCACTCATAACCAGCAGTGACTGACTGTAAAAGCTGCTGTTGATATGATAAATGTTTGTATTTTAAATGATTCTTGAACAATATTCTTCTGCCTTCAAGGTGCAAATTTATTGTCAATTTAATAAGCAATAATACCCTGTGTTGCTATATAAAACTCACAGATAACGACACAGTAAAAGTGCAAAAACAAATCAAATAAACATGATAGCAGGCTAAAAGCAGTGCTAAGTGTGTGGGGGGGGGGATTTAAATGTGGTCAAGTTATCACAGTCTCTCATGGGCTTTGGAAAAGAGCAGCGTAGGCAATTTATATCAGCAGCACCCAGATCTGGTGTGTGAGTCATGTAGCAACAGTCTGCTTGTCACTGGAGACTGAGAAAAAAAGCTTGTTAGATCAATCTTGAGTCAGCTTGAATAAAAAATAACTGAAAGCAGTCTTGATTCAGACTCTGTATTTTGTTTTTGTTTTACCTCATTCCAACAACCTCATGCTTGATTCATAATCTTATGAAGATCATCCTGTGTCCCACTCTCATTAACCCTGTATTACCTAATGTCTTGATGCAATGTCTTCAAATTATTTCTGACATCTACTCATATTGGAAAATTTTGAGGGTCAAAGGTCAAGGCCACCATGAAAAAGCCATAATTCATGTTTGGAATGTCTCCAATTCTTTTCAATGTATTAATATTAATTGCAACTTGTGTGTTGGTGCAGGAAGAATAATCGTCATCTCAATGAGTTCTAGATTCTTCACAGGCAAATCAAATGTATATATAGAGCACATTCAGACACAAAGACACTCGGTGCTTTGCAAAGAAATAAAGAAATACTTTAAAGCAAGCCATTCAAAACCTTAAGCGATTAAGAGAACGTAATACTTTGAAACCGCTCACATTCTCTCATCCTTTTCATTGGCTCAACTTCATTTTGCGCTTTTCCCATATTGGTATTTAGCATCCCAAATCCCCCACAAATGTTACGATCTCTCCTCAGAGAACCCCACACGCATCCAGCATAGAAAGAAAATAAACTTACTGGTGAATGAAATTACCAGTAAATTACGTAATCTTGTTTTTTAGTGAGACGTATGTACTATACCAAAAGATCCTCCTGTGTCCCACAGAAAGAACTAATATAGCTCATCTCTCAACATCCCCCCCAAAAATAACCTGCACCAAAGAGGTGTGTGAATGGTTCGGGTAATTATCAGATTTTAGTTCAGAGAAATGTGAGCATGTTTCTGCTGTGACTCATTGACTGTGGTGAAACAGGCCTGCATGCAGAGAGTAGAGAGCTCCCACTGTGGACCTGCACCTGCTCCCATCTCTCTCTCTCTCTCTCTCTCTCTCTCCTCTCTCTCTCGCTCTCGCTCTCGCTCTGTCTCTCTCTCTCTCTCTCTCCTGCTGACTTCCTGGCTCTGTTAATGGACTGGTTGTCACCGTGGTGCCAGTGTCTCGTGTTGCTAGGCAACAGGCCTTGCCCTAATTCAGTCTTAAGTGTCTCTAAAGAAAGCGATGGAGGGAAAGTAGTTGGGATGCCGTTATCCAGACACAGACCTCTCCTTGATTTCATGTTTCTGTTAGTGAACAGACTCATTACGGCATTCTCAAGTTAATTCACTCTAACCATATCAGTCCCTCCAATTCTGTCTTGTAACTTTACTAACAAATTCTATATATTTTCAAGCTTCAGTATAAGAATCTGACCGACACAAGTCCTTCTCCATCGTCCCTCATCAGACTAGACTGGGTCTTGTTCAGCACAGGCCTACAGTGCTGTTTTGTCTCTGATGTCTCACATTAAAAGGTTTTTTTTTTTTTTTTAAATATATGATTTTGAACTTTTTTGTGCATCAACTCAAAAGGATCCGTCTTTGGAGACCCATATAAGACATAAATAATGTCTGCACAGATCAACAGCAGTGAACCTGCATTTGATGTGTAAAGATGTTTTACCCTGTGTTTGTCCCTCCTGTCAGGCAGCGCAACCGACTTCCTCTACACCAGGCAGGGACGCAGCCCAGTGATCGATGGCGTGGACGACACCAAGGAGCTTTGCAGCACTCGCAGTGCCTTCACCTTGCTAGGTAACACATAAGACGTACACTCAAGATCTATACTCGCACGAATTTGTTTGCAAAACCAAATGTACTCGTCATGTCATCTAATGTACATTGATGAGACGTGATTCCTGGATTGACTAACAAATACATCACTGAACAGAGCTCACATACACTCAGTGGGCCATATAATGCATTAATTTAGAAATGAGTAAACCCTTTGAGATTTAGCTCAGTTTTAATGCAACAATATAGAAGTACTTTCTGAAAACGTTACAACATTTCTCAAGAAAAATAAATACAAGCTGGAATTTGTGCTTACCACAGCGTTTATCTTTTGATTAATGTTGGCAGAAGCATGTCACTTCCTTTGGTGGATGATTTCTGCACGGTGCTGTATTGATGTCACAAAATCATTGTACATGGATTTCATGACACTGCTATTTCTTTTACTGCTGCATCACTCCAGGCGATGCTGCCTCCTGCTTTTCTGTTCTGATCTTAGTGATGTGTTATGGCCGCACCCCTGGTGAACAACATAGGAATAGTAGTTCTGCTTTTGAAGGTTTATGATGAATGTGTTTTTTTCTCCTTATTTTCACCCTGTGTGAGACCTCATCCTGCAGGGTTGTTCAGGGGTTTAGGGGCATATTTACCTTTGCCAGTGAAGATGAGTGACCAAGGAGTAGTTGGTCGAAAAGGTTATGTTTTCGTCTGCGTGTATCTATTTATTGGTCTGTATGTGTATATAGGGGTAGGTACGTATTTTCGCAAAAACTACTCACCCGAATTGCATTAAATCTTCAGCGATGATTTGTCATCATCCAAGGACCAATCCTTTAGATTTTGGGATGTTAACGGCAAACAGTTTCTGAATAATTCCCCAAAAACTGTGAAAAATTGTATACATCCATACAAAGCGGACGAGAGAGGCACCACATGGAGGGGATCAAAGGAGATCAGCGTCTGTTGCCATGGAGACGTTTCCTGCTCAGTGTTTCACACAGTGACGTAGCCACCTAAGCTACCTAGTTAGCATCGAGACGAGTTAATGGCTATCATGTTAGCAATGCTAACTTGTGGCGTTGGCGAAGTTCTGCACTCTACCGAGTGTAGTTCCAGTTTAGTTTGTGAAATACCACAAAAGATACATATATCACATTTGCCACTACAAAATGTGATATTAGAGGGTTCTTTTTAAATAATCTGCTCTTCTACAAAAGTGAATGTTTAAATGTAAATTTGTTACGACAAAGAGGTTGAGGTTACACATGCGTGGTATTATATACTAATAGATGTATAGCTTCACTTGTCACAACCTTAAAGACAAGTTGGTGAAGTGTTCTGAGGGAAAACTTGGAATAATTCTGTGTGTATGTGTTCGGCAGGTATTAATGAGTCCTACCAGATGGGGCTGTTTCAGGTGCTGGCAGCCATTCTGCATCTGGGAAACGTGGAGATTAAAGAGAAAGATTCAGACAGCAGCATCATTCCCGTAAGGGTCATTTTCATCCGGTGGTTTGAAAGAAGGATCGGACATGTGTCTCTTTATAGTTTCTGACGGCCTCTTTCTGCCGCAGCCCAACAACCGTCACCTGACAGCGTTCTGCGAGCTGGTGGGCGTCACCTACCAGGACATGTCCCAGTGGCTGTGCCACAGGAAGTTGAAGACGGCCACAGAGACGTACATCAAGACCCTCCCTCGTCTCCAGGCAACCAACGCCCGCGATGCCCTGTCCAAACATATCTATGCCAAACTCTTCAACTGGATTGTGGAGCACGTCAACAAAGCTTTGATCACCAATGTCAAGCAGCACTCCTTCATTGGAGTCCTCGACATCTACGGGTTCGTGTGAATGCTATTCCAGTCGTTCAAGAAGTGGTTTTTCTGTTTGGTTTTGAAAAAGGAAAAAAAAAAAACTAAAACGCTGTTAACTCTACTGTTGTTCACCTTAAGATTTGAGACATTTGAGATCAACAGCTTTGAGCAGTTCTGTATCAACTACGCCAACGAGAAACTCCAGCAGCAGTTCAACATGGTGAGCAACTCGCCGTGCGTTGGACTCTGAGAAAACAGCCACCGCTCTCGGTTTAGTGTGAAACTAAAGACCCGACTCTGTTTCTGTGTGCGCATGCACAGCATGTGTTCAAGCTGGAGCAGGAGGAGTACATGAGGGAGCAGATCCCCTGGACGCTGATCGACTTCTACGACAATCAACCCTGCATCAACCTCATCGAAGCCAAGATGGGCATCCTGGACCTGCTGGATGAGGAGTGCAAGGTTCTGCTTTGTTTATATTGTACATTGTTAGATTACACTTAAATGCCTCACATCCTTTTTATAAATAGTCTTTTAACAGACTGTGTTACCAAACTGTATTAACAGGCTATATTAGAGGAGTCTGTTGTGTTGCACAAGCACAATTTTAAACTTGTATAACAATTATTGCCTCAGTGGGTAAACAAATTGTTTCTCATGAATATAAATGGGGCTTGTAAGCTGAAACAAAAGCTTGTGGGTTTGTTCACGTCTCACATTCTGCTTTACTGCTGTTGACACTTATCCTGTCATTGCTTCGCACCATGAGTGAGACTGGAGTCTCCGCCACCGACACACCTGACTGAACACAAGAGCTGCACATCTCTTCTTTCTCTCGCAGTGACGTTGCCTCGCACTTCCAATTGCGTCGCACCATGAATGAGCTTTGAGCCATTCACTCCTGCTCATTGCATGGTTTTCATCTTCTCCCAGGTGCCTCCAGGAAGAGGAATAACATACATTTGATAGCCACTCTATCTGCACTTGGTAGGCCCTTCTGTTAATGTTCACTTCAGAGGGGATCGACGGTTATTTCTGGCTGAGTTCTAATAATGTTGCAGTCGCTGCCGGACTGAACACACCAGGCTCTCTGTCCAAGTGCTGAGTCTCACTATCAGCACCATCGAGACAATTTCACGGCTTAGATAGATCTCTTAGCAATGCTAACTTATCTCTCTGCGCCTCTCAACCATTGCAAGGTCATTTAATAAGCTGTTGACATTGAAGGCGGGCCGCATAGCTGACATGATTGTGGGGAAACATACTCGTCTGTGTACGAAGAGAAAAATAGAAGCAGCTCATTCCAACACTGCCATTTCATTTGTGAGAAAACTGATATTGACACTTCATGTTTTCCTGATTGGTTTAATCATGACTCTTTAACCCTTTCTTCCCCAGATGCCGAGAGGCTCAGATGATTCTTGGGCTCAGAAACTGTACAACACCCATCTGAAGACATGCAATCTGTTTGAGAAGCCGCGCATGTCCAACCGCGCCTTCATCATCCAACACTTTGCTGATAAGGTGGGACTGAATGTCTCTGTGTTGACAGTGTGTGAGTTTAGCCATTGACTTGTTCTTTTTCTCTCTATGTAGATTTAGTTTTCTGTCTGAATGAAACGGCATGTGCTGGCAGATTACGACCAAAGGCAGCAGTAACTGGCTGCTGCAGTGTGAGATATTTTTAGGGCTGCTGGAGGACGAATGAGTTTTTTTCATAGTTTTCATATTGCTCACCTAAACAGCCACTTTAACGATGAAGAGCTGTGAGCGTGTACTGATGTAATCCACTCTGGTATGATAGCTTTCACGTTCAGCATCACTGGGAGATGACAGAGAAATGGAATGGTAAAGGAGACGTAAAGGGGAACGTTACATATCTGACTAGGCTTTCTATGATTAGTGTTGATGGATTAGAATAAACTTGTGTCAAGGTTTCAGTGTTTCAACCTGAGTGTTATTGAAAACATGAGATGAGAACATTTGATTGAAGAATTTTAATGTTGAGCTCACTGATGGAAAAAACACTTGAAATATCCTTCCTGAGGTAACACGAGCTTTGCCGTGGTCTTGTTGGTGCACAGGTAGAGTACCAGTGTGACGGCTTCCTGGAGAAAAACAAGGACACTGTAAACGAAGAGCAGATCAACGTCCTGAAGGCCAGCAAGGTGAGGCACACCAACACCGATGACGACATAATGTGTTCAGTCAGTCCGCAGCAGATTGTACCGTAGCTGAAACAAACGTCATCTGCAGCTCCTGTAAGATCAGGCACCTGATCTGCGAGAGGTAAAATGACCCTTGTTTGTTGACAAAAACATGCAATCTGAAGGTTTAAGGAGGCAGCGCCCTCCTCTGGCAGGTTGGGAGTAATGTTGAAGCCGGCAGAAATATGACGCAGACACACACACACACACACAGACATATACACACACACACACACACACACACACACACGTGTGTTTGTTCAGAATACTCACAGTGACCTTCAACTGTTCTTTCATAGACCTCAGCTCGAGCTGAACGAGGTAAGAGTTGAAATGTATTGTAAATACTGACTGCGCTAACCTCTAACACACACACACGCAGACACACACACACACACACATACACACTCCAGATATAGTTTGAATGTCAACATGTTAATGAATGACTGGGATTGAATGTGGTCACCACTTAATGAGGTTCAGTCTAATTGAGCTTCTTTTTAGTTCTTCACCAAGCTGGTCTCGTCATCCTGTGTGTATGTATTGTGCGTGTGTGTGTGTGCATTTTGTGCGTGTGTGCACTGCACATATGTTGTGAAGCTTCACCAGTGGATCTCACAGAGAGACTCAATTAAATATTCATCAAGATTGTTTCATATAAACTCTTATTACTACAGTTTGGTGTTTTTCTGATTCAGTCGCCTGAAGCTGACCCACATTTAGCAGGTAACTGGTCATTTCATTATTCCAGGTTTCTCATTTAGCACATGAACACAGAGAAGACCAAAAACACAGAATCTTCTTATTGTATTGTGAGCAGCTGTTCTGTTGTCTGTCAGTGTGTGAAGATAAAAGAGTCAGAGGATTCACACTCTGAACTCTTCCCCTCCGACTGTATGGAAGCTGAGAGGAAAGTGGAAACTGCACTGGGACCTGCAAAGTGCGCAGGAGTGTCACAGTAATGCTGACGTCTGCTTGCAGGTCTAATCAATACAGCGTTTCAAGAAAATGCTCGATGGCGACGATTTCCCATGATGCACTGCAATTCAGTAATTGGATCATAACTACAAGAGATATAATCCCAGTGCAGCAGTCCTCTCGCCAAACGTCTGCAATATATGTTTTTAGGCTTGAAAAAAAAAAAGTGTTTTCTTCCTCAGTCTGTCGTGTTATTATCACCAGTTCAAATCCTGGACGTGTGTCTTAGTTTTGGAATCGGTGATGCTGATTCTGACTTGACCTGTTGGCGTTTTTGGACATTCAGATTTTCTTTAACTGTTCCTTTTGCTGTCATTGTGTTTGTCTCCATGTTGTCCATGTATGTTTGGTTCTGTCCTCATCATGACAACCTTCCCTGCCAGCAGAAGGTAAACACAAGCGTTCTTACAACGCTGGGCCGCCTGCAGCTCTTCATTTTGCTTCTTCTCTTCCCTTTTTTTTTTTTCTTTTGTTCTCTCCTCCTTCCTGGCCTCTCTCTCTGGCACAGAGTTATTACTTTCTAACAACACTGAGGAGATTGAAGTCGTTTATGTGTGTGAGTGTGTGTCAGCCTTTGTTTGCTGCATGGGGGGAGCACTAAAGGCACTCTGGGAAGAGAAAAGAGGATTTGACAAAGAAACGGAGGACGGAGAGTATTTTTATCTTTTGGAGTGACGCTGAGAGCGAGCAGCACGTAAAGCCTTTGTGGCCGTGGCTATCCTGCTTAATGGCGCTGGTTAGAGACGCAGCTTGGTACGGCTCTGAGCACAGCAGGAGGACCTGAAGCTGCACACGTTAACACAGCGTCCTCCTCATATAACCTGAGCGTTATATGAACATGACTGGTGTGTGTGTGTGTGTGGGGGGGGGGCTTTACTAAGAGGCGTGTGTTATTCATTACACTGTTAATGTCCTAACACCATGGCCAAACAATGCCATGCATTCATATATGGCCAGTGGATAACGTCATATATGAGAAAACTAAACCCTGTCACTTTTTTTTTTTAATCAGCGTTCAGTCTGACTGTGAATGAATCTAACAAAAAACAGATCAACAAGGCAAATCTAATCACTTATCAGCTCAAACTGTCAAAACAGCAGCGTCTGTGCAGCTCGGAAAATTAACTCTCGTGCTTCTTTCACTGAGCAACAGCACAGAAATGTGTAATGTGCCCTCCTGCTATGTGAGCCCACATGCACTGCAGTAAGTATGGCAGGACTCCAAGAAAAGCAAACACTTTTTGAGTCATTATTTTTCTAAGTTGCACATTTGATTTGATTTAACAGTAAATCCAGGGTGAAACGTCATTAAAGTGTTTTAGTTTGTCAGGCATATCTGAATGCTGCCATCAGCTCTTCTGTTTCTAACTGAGACCGGGCTGCTTTTTGTAGTTCGACCTGCTGGTGGAGCTGTTCCGTGATGAGGAGAAAGCCACCAGCCCCACCGGGCAAGTACAAGGAACGGGGGGCCGCACCCGCCTCAGTGTCAAACCAGACAAGGGCCGGGACACGAGCAGCAAGGAGCACAAGAAGACTGTCGGCTGTCAGGTGAAGAGCTCAGCATCAGTGATGGTTTTTTTTTTTTTTTTTAAATCCGTCACTCAATAAATCTCGTATGGCACTTTTTAAACCAGTTAGTGCAGATCGCTAACAAAACCAGAACTGGATGATGCAGAACAAAGGTTCCATCAGTGGACTATCATCAGGACCATCAGTGAAGATGTATTGAATCCATTTCTCAAACATCAAGCTGAAAAATCTCAATAGATAATAGAAGAAAGAAAAACTACATCTTTGTGTATTTTAATGTACTTGGCATTAGTGTAGTGCTGATTGTCGTGTGCCACGATGCTTCGGGTAGTAACATACGAATGAGTCCGGTTCTAAATGTGTTAGCTGCCTTATTCACATGGTTGTTACTGTAATATAACGTCCAAATGAGGGTTGTTGTTTAGATTTGGAGCCCGTTTACACTGCGGGTGTGACTCTTACTGCAGAGTGTTTCAGCGGCAGACTGCGGAGTTACGCATGTGTTCATGGTTTCCTGCTGTGTGTGGCACTAGATCTGCCCCGCTGCCATCGCATCATCCCACCAGCCTGCTGCAGGATATTTCATAACAAATATAAAAAGAACAATAATCGTCATACCGTAAAAGTAGGTGTCTAATGCCGACATGAGCAACTGACATCCAACCGAATCCGAAATGTGTTCTTGAGGTGGAAATTATAAGAGGCATGCATTTTCATTGACACAGCTATTAGATGATGATGATGATGATGATGTTCTCTCTTGTAGTTCCGTAACTCACTGCAAATGCTGATGGATACTTTAAACGCGACCACTCCACACTACGTCCGCTGCATCAAACCCAACGACTTCAAGCAGGCCTTCTCGTGAGTCTCCGCTCTGCTTTTATGTGTCTGCATATCTTTTAATTTTCCTTGTGACAGTATGATGGGATTGTTATTCTCATTTCAGACTCCTTACTCTGTGTTTGTAACGTAGTCTGGGTCACGTCCTGTATTTTTGACATGTTTGTCTTCATCACACTTTGAGCTGGACAGTCGGAGTATATAACTGAGAAAATTCTTTTGATGACAGACAAACATGAAGGAAAAATTGATAGGAAATGTCTTTGTTCTACAAGTTGTAGTGTTACATATGAGGTATTGATGTTGATTGTGGAAATGTGTAATTGACAGGTTTGATCCCAAGCGTGCAGTGCAGCAGCTCAGAGCCTGCGGCGTCCTGGAAACTATTCGCATCTCTGCTGCAGGATTCCCGTCCAGGTAGTGAAGCACCCCGGCTGCTCTGCTGCTGACTCTCACACTGAGTCACATGTTGGTGTTTTGCCCCACAGGAATTTTTGGATTCTTATGAATGTCTCAAGTCGTCTTTTCAAAGGTCGTCATTATCCTCAGTCTTTTACGGGTCATGAACAACAAGGAGAGACTGTTTTGGCCTTCAAACCTGAAACTTAAAATGATTTCAGCCTTACTTGATGAGTTGAAAAATACATTTTTGATCATTTTGATCATCATCACATGATGGTTCTTTGTCATATTATTCATATGAAAGAGTTTCTGTGTAGGCACACAAAATCGTCTTTATTAAGAAAGATGTCTAAACGTGTGTGTGTGTGTGTGTGTGTGTGTGTGTGTGTGTGTGTGTGTGTGTGTGTGTGTGTGTGTGTGTGTGTGTGTGTGTGTGTGTTGGAGGAA
>OMNM01006829.1:18494-34831 GCA_900302745.1 Parablennius parvicornis
AAGTGTTTTTGTGTTTTGTGTATGTTTGTGTGTGTGTATGTGTTTGTGTGTGTGTTTGTGTGTGTGTCTGTGTGTGTGTGTGTGTGTGTGTGTGTGTGTCAGATGGACGTACCAGGAGTTCTTCAGTCGTTACAGAGTCCTCATGAAGCAGAAAGACGTGCTGACTGACAAAAAACTGACCTGCAAGAACGTTCTGGAGAAATTGGTCCAGGTCGGCTTATTTTTCCTCTTTTCTGCTAGAAATCAAAATTTAAAGCCCCAGATTAACACAAATTCGGGAAATTTTTGCTTGCATTTTCTTTCTCCTCTATCTGACCTTTGACCTTTGCTCCGTCCCTCAGGACCAGGACAAATACCAGTTTGGTAAGACAAAGATCTTCTTCAGGGCTGGGCAGGTGGCTTACCTGGAGAAGCTGAGGGCGGATAAGTTGCGTGCAGCCTGCATCCGCATCCAGAAAACCATCCGCTGCTGGCTGGCACGCAAGAAGTATCTGCGCAAGCGCAACGCTGCCATCACCATCCAGAGGTTCACCAGAGGATACCAGGCCCGCTGGTCAGTCAGCCACATCCCTCTGCGCTGCTAAGCAAAATGTTGACGCTACCTGTTGTCACTGAGGAATCATGACTTGTTGGCTGGTTTCTCTGCAGCCTGGCCAAGTTCATGCGTCGCACTCAAGCAGCCACCGTCATTCAGAAGTACCAGCGGATGTACGTTGAGAAGAAGCGCTACAGGCAGAAGCAGGCTGCCGCGCTGGCCATGCAGACCATCCTCAGAGCTTACATGGCCCGGCAGAAGTACCAGGGGGTAACACTTGACATAATTCACTTCTGTGGTGTTTTGTCACGTATTGATGTTGTTTCATATTCATAGGCCTGAAGTTCATTTAATCTAAAGTTGGTTTTAACCACGTCTTCTGTCTCGGGTTTCCTTTGTAGCTGCTGCGGCAGAACAAGTCCGTCATCATTCAGAAGCACATCCGGGGCTGGTTGGCTCGGTGCTGGTACAAGCGCTGCCTCCGCTCTATCGTCTACCTGCAGTGCTGCATCCGCAGGATGAGAGCCCGGCGCGAGCTGAAGAAGCTGAAGATCGAGGCCCGATCTGTGGAGCACTTCAAGAAGCTCAACAAGGGCATGGAGAACAAGATCATGCAGCTGCAGAGGAGGATCGACGAGCAGGTGACATGTTGACCTCTTCATTTATTTTTTTATTCTATATTTTGTCATTATTTGTGTAATAATTGTCGTATTTTCTCCTCCTCGACTGCCAGACCAAGGAAAACCGTTTGGTCAACGACAAGCTGTCTGGCCTGGAGACTACCTACACGGCAGAGAGCGAGCGGATGCGTAGCGAGCTGACCCGGCTGCGGGGGGTCGAGGAGGATAACAAAAACAAAGCCAACCAGATGTCGACCCTGCTGGAGGAGCTGGAGAAGCTGAGGAAGGAGCTGAGCACCACGCAGCAGGAGAAGAAGACCATCGAGGACTGGGCGCAGACTTATAGAAGCGAAATGGAGAAAGTAAGACGGGATCCACCTATGAACGTTTTCATGATCACCCCACGCTCTGCACGACTGGGATGAATGCTCTACTTGTACTATCTGCATCTTTGTACATTCTGCTTTTGTCTGCTACACTTTAATCAATTTAAGTGTTATCATCAGTCCTGAGAAATGTCAAATGTTTAAACAAGTGGCTGCTTTTTTCCCACTTCCCTTTAAACCTTTTCCTTTTCAACTTCCCCAGACTGTAGCTATGAAATTAAACAAAAATCCCTCTTTATTAGCTTGACATGGAGGATTATAGAAATGGCTCCTAACAAGGACAATCCCTGTAGTTTACTGGGAAATACAAATGTCACAAAATATCACATTTTTTTGCCTGAAGAAAGAGTTTTTTGCCCCCGATTCAGGAGCCAGAGCACAGCAGTGGGAACGGAGCTCATGGTGGGCTCCAGGGGCAGTATTGCCCCGGGGCAGGTGAGCGCAGGAGTAGTGTGACAGTGAGGTAGCTGCTGTGTGTGTGTGTGAGCCCCGTGGTTTAAGTGTAGTTTGTTTTCATACATGATTGTCTGTTTTTACACGGTTTATTCCTGCAGATTCTGTCATTGAATTTCAGCATGTCAAAACGTGACATGTCTCTGTCAGGAAACTAACCTTGTTTTCTGTTGAGCTCTGAGGAGGAGCCTCCACTTTAGATGTTGATGGGAATGTTTCTTTCAAAATGGGTTCATTTTTTAGTCAACAGCAAAGAACAAAGCAGCAGACGACCAGTTCAAAACAAAAACACTTGCAAAAGCGCAATGAGTGAGAGAGATCACCTTTTTATTTCTTTTGCACTCACCCTTCAGATCAGATGGAAAATAAACCAACAGAATACTTTAAAGGCAGATCGGCTGTCCTTCTTTCAGAAAACTAATTCCCTTCATAAATTCCTACAATGATTTCCAAATCACACTGCTTTTGTATCATTTATCAAAGGCTTGCTTGACTTGTTCCGAAGTGATCTGCTTTGCTTCGGCACTTGGTCGTGCTGGGAGAAAAAAAACCAGTAATGAGGGCGAACAGCGCCATAAAACAAAAGTGAAAAGCTTGTGATCAATACTACAATGAAAATGAAGTTAGCATAGCAACACCTAACTCACACACAGTGTTAATTGTCAGTAAGGATACCTGTTTCCTTGTAGAATGTCGTTACTTCTTTGCTGTGAACTATGAAATGCCAAACAATAAGAGGTAGAAAATTGAAGAAAATTAGGCAACATTAGAAACGAATGCAAAAATATAGCTGGACAAATAAGTTACACTTCAAAGTAAATGTCTATATTTGTTTAAAGTAGTGTAAAGCCCAGTTGTAACAGTGTCTTCATCTTCAATGAAACGGTGACTGACTTTAGTACGTCTGTGTGTGTTAGATGGTCTCAGAGCTGAAAGATCAGAACGGTTTGCTGAAGACGGAGAAGGACGACTTGAACCGGTTGATTCAGGAGCAGAGTCAGCAAATGACGGGTACGTGACGCAAGAATCTCTCACCTCCATCACTTCTGTTCACTCGGGGACGTTTAACGGTCCCTTACAATGTGTTAAAGTGCTTTTCCCTCCCGAATTGCCCCCACAGAGAAAATGGCTCGTTCTATAGCACAGGAGACTCAGCAGCTGGAGACGGACCTGAACGAGGAGCGTTCTCGCTACCAGAATCTCCTGACGGAACACCTTCGCCTGGAGGAGAAATACGACGACCTGAAGGAGGAGATGGCTTCCTCGGTGAGGAGACACCTGACTGATGAGCAGTCTGCACCTTTCAGCTTGTTTTTAGCTTCTTAACCACAGCGTTGCAATTAAACTGCTGAGCGGATGTATATTTCCATGTAAAGCTCGCTGCGACTTCACTAAGGCAGAACACAGACTCAGTAACAACAAACTCTGTAGTTTTTAGTAAAGAGTTTCTTTCCCTTCCTATTTTAACCTGAAGCACGTCTCCAAGCCTGGCCACAGGAGAACAGACTCCACCCACAGCAGCAACGAATCAGAGTACACCTACAACTCCGAGTACGCCGAACTGGAAGAAGGTTCCCGCGCCGCCGAAGTAAGAAAAATGAGCAGGACACTCAGATTCCTCTAAAAGAACCAGACATTTGAGGTCTTCTGTTAGGAAATCAAAGTGAAGCACAACACTTATCACAGCATATGTTAGGAAACTGTATTTAAAAGAGAATTTCACTTGTTGTGTCTTTTGAGAATTAATAGCTTTTCATGAAAACTTGTTAAAAAAAAACAAACCCTCTGTTGATGTGCTTTTAGGGATCTCTAACGTTTCTTTGTGCTTCAGGATGTGACACGAGGAATAGACACTTCGCTCACTCTCAAGCTGCAGAAGCGACTCACAGAACTGGAACAAGAGAAACAGTCGCTGCGCAACGAGCTGGAAAACAAAGAGGATCAGTTCCAGCGGGCTAGAGCCAGGGTACGGCCCAATGCCGTCACTGCACTCACTTATTCGACCATTCTAACAAGTTCTAGACAACTTTCAGTGTGTGCACAACGTTGTAATCACACCTGAGTATAAATGTGATTGGTGGCCATGAAAACTCGACCCGGTGCGCTGCGCTACTGGTCTGGCTGACATGTGACAGGTGCAGGTTGTAAAATGAGATTGTGTGAGCATGAGGAGGATACGTCCTGCTTAGTCAATGAATTCATGTTTGAATTACCAGTAATTCTAATTTCTTCAGACTTTAATCGCCTCGCAATAAAGAGAAGCAGCAAAAATTTGGCGATTTCCTTCCACACGTGGCTCCATTTATAAAGTGATAAAAAAGCTTTTCCACTGGTAGTTGTTTTACCAAGATGCATTTTGTTTGTTTTGTTATTGAAGGATGTGGTCAGCGTGTTTTGCTCTCTGTTTCAGGACGACGCAGAGTTTAAAAAGGCTCGTGGGGCTGAATTGGAGTACGAGTCCCTCAAGGTGAGTGGCTGTCAGACTGAAGAAAAAACTAATATACACAAACTTTTAACAACCTTCACTGATCTCCAGAGAGAGATTTGATCGGCTCTTTAATAAAACCACAACTTCACTTCACTGATTTTCCTCCTGTTGTGACCCGTGATCGTCGGAAACGCCGAACCTTTTGGCTTCTCAGCGTCAGGAGCTGGAGTCTGAGAACAAGAAGCTGAAGCATGACCTTGCAGAGATGAGGAAGAGCCTGCTGGGCGACGCCGCCACAGGCGCCGGGGCTCCGGGTTCACCCGCCTACAAGGTGCTGCTGGAGCAGCTCAACGCCTCCTGTGAGGAGCTGGAGGTCCGCAAGGAGGAGGTGCTGATCCTGCGCTCGCAGCTCGTCAGCCAGAAGGAGGCCATGCACCACAAGGTGGGAAACACGTGTTTATTTCTGTCGCTCTTTAAAACACAACCCCGCTCTAGCTGTGAGTGTGACTTCATCTGAATATCACTGAAACACCGTCTCTGTGTGCATGTGGTTGTTTTCCGTCAAGAGTTGCTGACATCACCTGCTCACATTTAGATGTTCTCACTCTCATCTGTTTCTGTCTGTTTGCAAAAATGTGACCAAAAAAAAAAGAAAATCTTTCCAAAAAAAGATTGAAAGGTTTTTGCTTTTTACATTTATGTCTGCAGCAATTCATAACATTTGGGATGTCGCAGAGACATTTCATATTTCAAAGAGGAGGATGATATGACAGCTCTAAAATTAAGAAAACAGAAAATTTTATTTTTCTATTTATGCTTAATGATAATGCCATTTGTCAAAATAGTATTATATGAGCTTAGATTTTTTATACTGCATAACAATTATATTTAAAGAAACGTTAATTATTTTAATTTCATAGTTAAACAAGTAGAAATAACTACCTGTACAGGTTAGTTTTGTTTTTTTTGTTTTTGTCAGCTGTAGATTTTTTTTTGGGTGAAATCCAACTTTGTTCACGGTGTTTGTGTCACTGTCCCCGGCATTGTGTCTAACTCTGCTGTCTCCACCTTCTCTCCTCCACTCACGCACTCCCCACAGGATGAGAAGGTACAGTTGAAAAATGGCACCTGCATGTGTGTTTCACTCGATTGTCACCTGTTCAGTGTGCAAAACATCTACAGGCAAGAAATCCCATCCAGGACTGTCGGTGCAAACTCATTGGCTCTATTATGAGTAGAAATTAGGATTTGAATCAACGTTCGCTTCTGAAAGCACCCAACAACGTGTTTCTTTGAAATAGAGGTCATCAGTCCCTCATCACCGACGCAAAGCTGCCACCAAATTCAACATGCTGTTGTTTCTTTTTCTATTTCAATGAGAATCATTAAACACGGGACTTGATGTTAAACTGTCCTTTGTGCCTAAAGATGGAGGTCACATGAAGTTTCCTGCTTGAGCTGCGTCTCAGATGTGAGAAGGACGTAAATGTTGGGACACATTAATCAGTTGTGTCCCTTTGAATCGGGATGTTTCTGCCTTTTTATTACTAGACCCCCTCATCAAAGATGGCCAGCTACTAATACTTCCTTTAGTTTGATGATTTCTCAAAATTGGAGAAAAGAGACATGGTAGTCTCACAAATAATCACTTCTTCACTTTATTTTATTTCTGGTAATTGTGGGACATTTCCAACTCAGTTTAAGTTCTGAAGTCACAACAGCCAGCGGAGGGAAACAAGTCGATCTGTGAAATCCAACAGTGGACACATTGCTGAGTGGAATTTCTTGCACAGACAAAAAACACGAAAAGCTCAAGTCAACTTTGATTAAATCCAACGTAAAGCTGTTTTTACTCTTGAGAGTCTCATGAAGGCTGCCTTCCCTGGATGTGCTCTTGATTATTGTCATTTATGTGTGTTCATCAACCAGTTCCATTCTGTCACTAAACGTTCTGCTCAGCGGCCATTTTATCGTCCTTATTAAAAAACAACTTGCAGTTTTTAACAACAGGAATATTCCCAAAGCTTGTGTGGCTCAATAAAAACTTGCTTTTGTATCGTGGCATTAATAAAAAGAAATGATCCAGCTGTAGAGCCCACGATTAAATCGCATAATTTGGCAATTAAGCCTTCAAGTATTAATGCAACTAAATGGTGAGTTTCTTGTGTTATACTGAAACTACACAGATGTATAGATTTTATTTTCTTGCTTCTGTACAAAAATGAAAATGGTTCTTATTCAAATCCACATTGAAAGTAATGTTTGGCCAGCCGCTCCGGTCTGATCAGAGGTGGACGTAACTGCGGTGTGAGATACTTTGTTTAGGATGCGTTTGGCTCACGTGTGATGACAGTTTAAATCTCATTAATATTGATCATGGCAGTCGGGTTGTTTTAACTGTGTTTCCTCTCCCGTCTGGCTCTGTTTGTCCAGGAGACGATGACTGAGCCCTCGGTGTACGCTGACGATGTGTCCAAGCTGAAAGACGCCGATGAACTCAAACAAGCTTATGTCGGCCTCAAAGACACCAACAGGTACGACGTTCCGGCTCCATTCCTCGTCGCTACGCTGTGGATCCAATGTGAAATCAGCACACACTGCGTGTCTCTGTGTGTGTTTGTGAGCCCCTGTTTGTCCCGTCAGATCTCCCAGGTTCATGCGTCAGTCGCTGGATGTCAGCGATCTCCTGAGTAGGCTGAGGTAACGGCTGAGCCGCGGCTCCGCATGCTGCAGCAGAGCATGAACGGCTCCCCGGGGGGTGAAAAACTGATGCTGACACAGCTGATTTCACCCCGCGGGGCAGATTGAAGGCTTGAGCAGCGTTTTCTGACCTGACGGCATGAGAAATAACCCGACCAGCTCCAGTTTCGGCTCGGATCCAACAGAACAGGATGCTCTCCGCTTTGTTTTGTGACATCTACTCACAGGAATGGTTTTTGTGACTTTGAGAGATTTTGTCTTCCCGCATGGAGTCAGAGCTCGAAATAGTTTGACTTGTCCTTCAAAATGAAGTCGGAGGATCTTTCCATTGACGACACCTGTCCTGGTGTCACAGTGGACACGATCACAGCCTTCGCTCTTTCAATCACCACTGTGTGGCAGAACGCATGAGAACGTCGGAGCAGCAAGTGACTCTTCTTTGACTTTTGTCAACAACTCAGTGACTGTGCTTCAGATGCTTTGGTAGAAGAAGTTTGGTTTCAGCTTGAGGGAATGAGTTTGGCGTTAATATTGCATGAATCCGCCCACACGTGTTTTAATTGGGTTTAAAGCAGAGATGCACTGCACACTGGGAGAAAGTTTCTGCTGCTACACCCTGAAACATGCACTCACCAGGGTTTTGATTCATTTCATTAAGTTTCCACAGTTTTGCTTCTTGCACGTGATGTTTTATGACACACACCAGTCTGAATGGTGATTTTATTTTCAATAACAGAACGTAAGGTTTCTATGCTTTGTTACCCGTCGGAACTTCCTTCAAAGTTGTGTTGTGCATCACTGCATTCTCTCCATTTCTCCCAAGCTGATCCATCTGTTTCTATTAATCACACTTAACCTTTAAAAAATGCAGGAATATTCTTATATAAAAAAATTCAAATATTAAATTCCCTACACAAGCAAAGCATAGAGCCTGATTTTCTAAGATTCTGTATAAAGTGGGATACTTTACCCGTGCAATCATGTGATGTCATGTAGTTGGAAGTGTTAGTGGAGGACATTATTAAACATTTCATAGCATTAAAGCAAGGACATGTTTCATTTGGCACAAAAAAGACGTGAAAGCTGCGACAAAAAAAAGAGCAACCTAAAACATTTAGAAAGGTTTGAAGGCTCTAAGGAGTGCAACACAGAAAATATGATCTATAAAGTCAGCTAAAAGAACTTCATGAGGGAATCAGCTGAGAAAAGACGTTACTCCACAATAACAGCAGCATTTCTGCCAAAAGCTGAGCTGATTTACTTCTCAACTACAACTTGAACGTTTTTAGACCTTGTAAACCACAAAGTGGACATTATAATGTCTGTTAGCATCGACTCTTCGCTGTATTTTGCACAATCTTGTAGATAATTCCATATTCCTGAAAGCAGACATGCAAAATCCATCATACAACCACAGCTATTAGTGGTGCAGTGAATTAATCAGTGTCGGTATTAATAACATGTATTGGGTCAGTATGAAAGTATTATGATTGATGCAAAATGGTAATTGAAGCATTTTCCTGAACTGGACTTAATTCAATTCACACATCGACTCTTCAATATCAGAACATCTCAAAGCAGAGTCGGCTTTTATGTAGCATAAAAAAAAATGATAGCGTCTTCAGTTGTTTCTCCACACTCGCACCATTTTTCACTAACATGCACACAAACCTCAGATAAAGTGACTTTTCTCCTTCTGCACAAGTCTCTGTCACCCATCTATCACTTTTTGTTTTTCAGCTGTTTTGTTTGTGCTCTTCATGTTCCTGTTGTGTTGTGTGTCGGTCAGATCTGCTGCTCCAGACGTCCATAAGCTGAATGAGGACGGAGAGCTGTGGCTGGTTAATCAGGGCTTAAAGGAGACCGTCAGGTGTAGCCGGGTTCCAAACACAAGCGTGCTTTCTTTTTCTCTTTCTTTTTCTTCTCCTTTTTTGTGTTCCTTGGAGCATGATCCGTTTGCCTTTCAAGAGGAAAGGATAAGATCTGCTGTTTTTCTCAGTTTGAGTAGTTTCTCTTACACACTTTTATGAGCCTGTCCCGGTTTTACTGCACATTGATTTTGCTGCATTGTTTGATATGTTCGGCAGCTGCTGATTGTACTTGTACACCAGACTGCACTGTTCCTTACAGGGTTGTGTGCAACACATAATCCTCCAGATGCTTAAAATTCAATCAATTAATCAACGTTTTTCATTATTTCCGAGGATGCAGCAGAATTTGTCTTCCCTCCCTGGTAACCCTGCCACTCACGGATAATGACAGTCCAGCAACACACAACAGAACATCCACTGCAGACCCTGCCTCAGATAGTGTTCTCTGGCTTCCCACTGTCAATCTGGGATGTCCACGCTCACTAACAGTTGGACTAAAAGCTCACAAACACTAGTTGACTCAGATCTGTTGTTTTTCAACACTTCAACTAAAATACATTTTACAGTTTCTTTTGAAATTTCCAAAATAATTGTTGACAACCAAATAATGCTCCTCGTATAACCAACTGTTTTCTGAATGGTTTTGGGGGTTTTTTAATTGGTGCATACTTTGTGTCCAAATTGAGCTGGATGCAGTTAAACACCATATCAGGACTTTTATAAACATGATTTAACCTGACTTGAGTCAACAAAGCATCTTTACTAATGACGAATGAGCTGGAAGCAAAGTGAAGATTTGTTCAATACTCAAACTCTTTACCTTCTCTTTAAAACATTTTAGATATCCTAGCTTTTCTAATAACTCTTGCATGTTGGCAAATGATTTCATAAAGGGAACGTGAACTTCTGCCGCCTGAGCCTGCTCCGACCTCTGACCTCTGACCATAGGCTGTTGATTCAGTTTGGTTCAACGTCTGGAGAAGAAACATAAGTTAAAGACTCAGCGGCAGAAATGAGTGTCGTTCAGAAGGCTGGAGTCTGAACTGCTGCTGCTGCTGCTGCTGCTGCTGCTGCATCCCCACTCTACGTAGAAGAAACTTCTCTTCTTCTCTCCGCTGAGTGTCGCAGCCCTTCTCTGATGCTGACTCTTGTCTCTTTGTCTTCATTCCTACTCGCTCCACCATCCTCCTGCACCCCCCCCACTCTTCCTCCTCCTCCTCTTCCTCCCCCTTAGGTTACTGGAGCACCAGCTGCAGACTCAGCGGAGGACTTACGATAACGAAGTGGAGTCGTTGCGCGGCGAGCTGCAGACCGTCAAGGAGGAGAACAACCGGCAGCAGCAGCTCTTGGCTCAAAACCTCCAGCTTCCTCCGGAGGCCCGAATCGAAGCCAGTCTGCAACACGAGATCACTCGCCTCACCAACGAGAACCTGGTACGCCGCGACACACTCCCCAGCACGGGCCGGCTGAGAGGAGGAGGCAATTAAACAATATGAACAGCTCACCCGGAGTAGCAGTAGTCAGACAAAATAAAAACAATCTGAATATTTTCACAGGGAGTGAAGCACGAAATAAGTTTAGATTCAAAAGCATATTCCCAAACAGTTAAAAGTCAACTGGATGATAAATTGTTCATTATCAAGTGACACGTGCACATTTCTTATTCTTTCTAGGTAAAATATTGAGCATAATAAAAGTTGTTATTGTTTTCCTGTAGCTGTTAAAGAGAGTAAAGGTTTAAAGAAAAGTTAAATACACTGCTCATTTTCCAGTGATTGTAAGTTTTAATACTTGTCCAGATACATATCCAGATATGCACAGTTAATATTCATGATGTTAGTCACACAGTGCTTTAGATAAAAAAAAAAAAAAAATTAGTTGATGTTTTTCAAAACTACCTGACACTTAAAAAAAAAGTTTGTACACAGTAAGAAATGAATTCACATCATTTTGAGTATAAAAGAGCACTAACAAAAGGTTTGACTTCACACACACATTTAAAGTGAATCAGCCTCTTCAGCGCTCATTTATATGGACGGTATCACCTGACAGGAACTTTTGGCCGACGACCCCACGGCGTCCCGAGAGGCTCGAGTCATCATTTTACGACGGATGGTTGTATGTAAAAACAGTGTGTGTGTGTGTGTGTGTCTGCATGTGTGTGAGGACTAACTGAGGTTGTGGGTCTGACATGATATGGCACCAGGTGGCGCTCTAACTCTCTCCAGAAGCTCTCTTAACGCACAGCGGAGCAGCTCTGCACCTTCTTCTCCTTTCTAACGTCCAGCGAGTCGACAGCCTTCACGCCTCTAAACTATTAGCACAGCAGCCAGGCGTTGACTATAAAAGCCACTTTTCTCTCTGTTTGTTCTCTGAAGGCAAAGCCACAGTTTATTCTACATTTTCAATTCCTAAAAAGGTTGGGACATTCTGTAAAATGTGCTTGAATATTTTCAGTTCTCACAAACCTCTAAAACCGCATTTTTCCAACAAACTAGGAAGCAGGTCAGTGACATGAACGCCAATGAGAAGAACATCTTACTTGAGACAAAGTCTCTCAGAAGTACAGATGGACCGGCCTTCATTTTGTTTGAGAAATGTCCAAGTGCAAGGAAATTAAACCTCTTTAGTGCAGGATCCAGTAATCCAGAGACAAAATCAAAGGTGGATACTGAAGCTCTTGATTTGACGTCCAGGCTCTTTGAGGGCACTGCGTTAAGAACAGGCGTGTTGAGGCTCAGGAGCACTTCCTCAAGTCTCTGTCTGTCAGCAGTTCTTTTTGCTGTAGATTTGTAAATGAGCAAAACTTTGTTTTGCTGCTTTCTGGATGGTTTTGAATTTTCCTCTAGGAGATATGGTTATGAGAAGTTTGTATCTTGTCCGTGGCAACAGAAAAGTAAACACACAAAAGAGGAAATAGTATGTGAATAATCTCAAATTCAACATCTGACCTGTTGTGATCAAAGTGTGACTTTGTGATTCACATTCAGATTAATTGAGCATTTTCCATGATGTCCCCACATTTTTAGAGCCGAGTTTGTGTACAGCTGTTGTTTTTTTCCTCACTTTAACATTTCTGGATTCAGGCTGTGTTGGTTTGACTCTTTTTTCCTACTGCAGTGAAACAGTCGGCGTCACTCTGCCCTCACTGTCCTGAGCCTGTCTCCCTCACCCTGTACTCTCCCCTGCTCTCTCAGGATCTGATGGAGCAGCTGGAGAAGCAGGACCGGACCATCCGCAAGCTGAAGAAGCAGCTGAAGGTTTACTCCAAGAGGATCGGAGAGATGGGAGGTGAGAGAGGAGTCCTCAGTCAGCTGCAGCGAAGTCTCCGGTAATGTGGAAGTGAACTGATGGTGGTGTGACGCGTGTCTCCCAGCGGGTCAGGCCGAGGGCCAGACGTCTCCGGGGCAGATGGTGGACGAGCCCATCCACCCCGTCAACATCCCCCGCAGGGAGAAGGACTTCCAGGGCATGCTGGAGTACAAGAAGGAGGATGAACTCAAACTGGTCAAGAATCTCATCCTGGGTGAGAACTTTATGGCGCCACTGTAGGTTGGAGAATATTTAATGACAGCGGATCTAAAGTCTTTCTAGTTTTTTGAGTTTGTGTGACTGAATCTGACAGAAGAACTTGAAAATGTTGAAGTGAAGCGGCTGCTGCTGTGTTTGTGCAGAGCTGAAGCCTCGAGGTGTGGCGGTGAATCTGATCCCAGGCCTGCCGGCCTACATCCTGTTCATGTGTCTGAGACACGCAGACTACGTTAACGACGATCAGAAGGTCCGCACTCTGCTCACATCTACAATCAACAGTATCAAGAAGATCCTGAAGGTATGGAGACGCTACTCTGCTCTGCTGAAATGTTATAGTTTATGTATAGATTATAACTCAACCTTACATTGCTCTGGACCTGGTGGATGATTCCAACTGAAAATCATAAGTCCCGTGTTTTCATTCATCTCGTAACTTGATGTTGTTTATTTGCTCACCACGTCAGAAACGAGGCGATGACTTTGAGACGGTCTCTTTCTGGCTGGCCAACACCTGCCGCTTCCTGCACTGCCTCAAACAATACAGTGGGGACGAGGTGAGACCGGCAAGCTGACACAGAATCCTCACACTTTGGTTTCTGTGAAGAAAACTGGAAAATATTTTTTTCTGACGTTGAATTTGTGGTCGAGGTAGTAGAAACTTCAGATCAAAACGATAATTAATAGCAGGACTCTTCAGAAGACCACATTATTCATGTATTGCTTTGATTTAAAAAAAAATTCTGTTTCTAGAACTTGAAAGTGAAAATAATTGAATTTGAGTTGTTGAATTTTTTTTTATGCAGTACTTTATTTCTACCAAATACAAACTGGTTGTGATTCTGTATTTTTGCTGACTCAGGCCTTCATGAAGCACAACACCACGAGACAGAACGAGCACAGTCTGTCTAACTTCGACCTGGCTGAATACAGGCAGGTCATCAGTGATCTGGCCATCCAGATCTACCAGCAGCTCATCAAATGCATGGAGAACATCCTCTGGCCCATGATCGGTGTGTAGAGTCAACCAGCTCTCCACTGTAGACTCGTTGACCAGCGCCATGCTGACACTCATCGTGTCTTCCCCACAGTTTCTGGCATGTTGGAACATGAGACTATCCAGGGCGTGTCGGGGGTGAAGCCCACCGGCCTCCGCAAGCGGACCTCCAGCATCGCCGACGAGGGCACGTACACGCTGGACTCCATCATCCGGCAGCTCAACGCCTTCCACTCCACCATGTGCCAGCACGGCACCGACCCCGAGCTCATCAAGCAGGTGGTGAAGCAGCAGTTCTACATCATCGGAGCCGTCACCCTCAACAACCTGCTGCTGCGCAAGGACATGTGCTCGTGGAGCAAAGGCATGCAGATCAGGTAGGGGGCGCCGCTGCTCCTGCTGGAGGGGTTTCTTTCTTTGCTGTTGGTGCCTACAGTGTGTGTGTGTGTGTGTGTGTGTGTGTGTGTGTGCAGGTACAATGTGAGCCAACTGGAGGAGTGGCTCAGAGACAAAGGTCTGATGACCTGCGGAGCCAAAGAGACCCTGGAGCCTCTGATCCAGGCCGCTCAGCTGCTGCAGGTGAAGAAGAAGACGGACGAGGACGCCGAGGCCATCTGCTCCATGTGCCTGGCCCTCACCACCGCTCAGGTAAACACTCACTGTCACTCATATACGTCACAACAGCAGTTTGAACTCTTTCAGTCTGTGTCAACGTCAAGAGATCCTGCAGTGGAAGCTTGTCAGATGAGTGTAAGGTGTAATACTCTTCCCGGCCTCTAGGGGGTGTCTGGACACACTGTTCCTAAAGCAATTTTTAACTGTCACAGTTGTTGGTGATTTGAAAATTATGTTTTGACTGTTCTCAATTGTTCTTGAGAGAATTCGTTTCAAATCATATTTGAAACTCTCTTTACAGGGAAGATTGGCCGAAGACTGAGTCATTTTTAATGAGTGAAATCTGATGAGTTCACCGTGTCAGTAGACGACATCAGCGAGAGAGATGGCTGGTGAATCAACTATTGTCTTGAATAATGTGTGTGTGTGTGTGTGTTGTCTCTCACAGATTGTTAAAGTCCTGAACCTCTACACTCCGGTCAACGAGTTTGAGGAGCGGGTGTCCGTTGCTTTCATACGAACCATACAGGTAACTTATTTATTGAGATGTATGAGTACATCACCATGACATTTTTACACGACTGAATAAAAATGTTAAAAGAAAAAAGACTAACGTCTTCCAAATAGGTACAAATCGTAAACCTACATTGAATTTCATTTGATTTGAACGTTAAGTCGCCTGAAATTAGACCTTAAATTTAGCTTTGATTATTTTTTTTTATTGCTATTTTCACCAGAGTGGTGAATATGACGTGGAGCCAGAGATGAGTTGAGGACATGCTTTATTTTCTACATCAAAAGAAAATGCAAGAAATAAAAGTTAAAATAACAGTAGAATTAAAAAAAATGTTAATAGATAAACAATAATCCCTGCAATAGTCTGAGTAATAAAGCAATATCAAAATATGTAACTCAGCTGGTAGCATAAAAATGAATGAAAATATAATTTTGAAAAATATAAAATGTAAATAAAAGGCTTGGATTTAGCTTTTACAGGATGTACACTAGGTGGTGCCCTCAGGTAAACTGTTCCAAAGACGCCCTTGTTGAAAAGAGGCCTCACCTCATTTTGTCATTAAGAAACACTAACAAAGGACCAGAGAATCTCCCACATGCTCTTTTGATTAAAAGGTATTGAGGATCATTTAGAGTTTTAAAGAGGAAACAGTTGACTGGCAGCCAGAGCAGAGACGTGGTGTGATGTTATTTAATGGATGCAGTCAAACCGGCAGTGACAACAGATCAACATAAAGTTATTTAGAAGATCAAAACATTTGAATGTTGATTTATCACTGATAGAAATTACAGCGTTGCAGAATTTAAATACAAAAGTACTGTTAACGAATAAAACTCCATGAACTCTTTCTGAACTCTTCCATCTCCTTGCAGACCCGTTTGCGGGACCGCTGTGAAAGCCCTCAGTTACTGATGGACACAAAGATGATCTACCCCGTCACCTTCCCGTTCAACCCGTCCTCGCTGGCTCTGGAGACCATCCAGATCCCCGGCTCGCTCAACCTGGGCTTCCTCACCCGCGTCTAAACGCAGCCGGCAGGTTTCTGTCACAGTGGCCACAGTCGGACCGGAAACTCACCGACCGGTCAACTTTTTCCAGGCGCCTCAATCGCTCCCAAATTTAGATTTGTATTGAAACAATTTGAAAAGCCATGTCCAATAAGATAAGTGAAACGTGTGGCCGCTGCTCCTAAATCTCCCCGCCTGAAAGCTTGGAACACACAGTCCCTCCCACCTCTAACTACATCTGTACAGTGCTCCACCTCCGCTGGCCTGCATCAGCTGCTTGTATAAACGCCTGCCTGGTGGAGAAGCTGCAGGACCAGATCACTGCCTCCACCTCCTGCTCTCCACCCCCACCCCTCGCTCTGTTTCCTCTCCCGGTTAAGGTAGATGTAGTCGTCGTCGTCGTCGTCCCGTCCTCCAGTCAGAATGTTGGTACTGAACCATGAGAGCAGACACAGGAGGGAGCGCTGCCGCCTCACCACAAGGAAGCATCCGGAAGAATTAACACCAGTCCTGCTACGAAGACGGATGAGGGATGACGTGCTAAAGCTAACTCTCTCTCTCTCTCTCTCTCTCTCTCTCTCTCTCCCTTACGTTCTCATCTTAATCTCCACAGTCGAGTCACAACTCATCTTCTGTACTATATTATTTATACATATATAAATATAAATATGAATAATATA